>JZKD02S2064550.1:9997-24319 GCA_000966675.3 Picea glauca
GGATATCCGGTCTCTGCAGAGTCTTAAAGACTCTGCAGCAGGCTGGATATTGCTCGCCAATTTCATTACCCCGGTCTACCGAGCTTAGTACTATGAATTAGCTCTTTTAATTTTACTTTAATTTATTTTAATTTTTATTATTACGATTTGCTTATTGTGTTGCAATTTAGCTTTTAGTCTTTCTGGAACTATTACAATTCAATGTAGTTGGCTTATAACACTCTCCGAAGATCCCTTCTTAAATTCGTTTAGGACTTGTACTTTGTCCAACTACGTAAAATGGCATGTTTCATAGGTGAGTGTTTACTCTGTAAATTCGTTTAGGAATTGTACTTTGTCCAACTACGTAAAATGGCATGTTTGCATGGGCGAGAAGTTCCATGATAGGAAAAACATGCTAGGTTATGCAATACCCTTATTTTACCAAATAAGACATGTTGCCTAACTTTGAATATTTTAATTTTTAAGAATTCTCAAAGTATGCAGCATAAGTTATTGTCAATTGTCTATAAATCAGCCTGTGTGGCCATATAGAGTGAATATACGATAATTAAGATATTTTGCAATTTGTGTTAGATGTTGTGTTGGATTTGATGGACGATCTTATTAAGGGCAACCTAATTTGGGATGAAGTTTCCAATGTGGCACTCACTCCTGTACTGGGTGTAATATATTTTGATTTCGAGTTGGTGAAGTTTTATTAGGCACTTGCCTTCTCACTTAATTGTAACTCTATGCTTATTAAGTACCTATGTTTTCAACTAAACTTAACTCCATTCTTATTAAGTACCTACTTTCTCATCCAAATGCCCTCACCATGACCTTGGAGGTCTGCACCAACCGCCGACAAACTTTCATTGAACACAGTTTATCCATTTACAATTTTGCTTATGGCGGGCAACCTCATCTACAACAACGGCTCCGACAATGACATTCGTGTATGGTGACATCCGAAGCTCAATGAGCATTGTAAGTTTGGCCATGGGACGGGGCTGTCAATCATATTTCTAATATGTTTGTTGATAGGTTCCTGGAATTTTATTTAGTTTTTGGGTAGTTTTAAAGACTAGTTTTTCTTGCCTGCTTTTTCTTTTAGTTTCTGTAAGGTTTAAGCTAGCAGGGAGTCTGGTTTTCCATACCATCTTTCCCTGTATTTTGCTTGACTATTTTTTTCGGGACCCACAAAGGTACATGCGGCCTGCACAAGGTCTGCACACGTGTACCCGCGCCCTACCCTCTTACAACCCACGTGTGAACGCTAGCTGTAGAAGTAGAAGTAGCAAGTAGAGTTCAGAAAACTTTAGAGGCAGTCATCCTCTTCCCTGTCAGAATCACACATTCTCAGGGTTTTTTTGGGAATTCTATCTGAGTCTTGTTTGCTAGCAGTCCTATCTCAAATTGTTTTTTCCTTATCATTTCTTCCTTTCATTATTTGTTTTTCTGTCAAAAAGAGTGTCCAAGCCTTCAAGGGATCCTGGTTATCAATACCAGTGGTCTCTTCCTAGTTTGGTCTGTCTGTTTTCATTTTTTTTCTTTAGAATTTAGATATACACATGGCCTGTACAAGGTCAGCCCGCGTGTACACGCCCTCTGTCTCTATCCAACACGCATTTTCACGCGTGATGTTTGAGTAACAGTCGCGTGCTTGTGCAGGATACTTTTTGTTGAGGGTAAGGCAATCATCCTTTCCCTTGATAAGAATTATTCCTCTCAGGTGTTTGAATCTCTGTGTGAGCAGTCAGTAGCTTAGGATTAATCTTACCCTTAGCCTGCTTTTTCTCAGTTAAAAATGAAAGAATTTTAAAGGTTTTTAGACAAGTGTGAGAGTCATTGTTTAAAAAAAAAAAAAAGAATTGCTAGTGTGTTATTTTTGACCTGATTCTTTGCGATCTGCGATTAGGCCAGAATTGTTTTTCTTGGTTTTTGCTTGTCAATATTTTTCCTTTCTTGCTTTACTAGCATTTAAATAAAAAAAAAAATCTCTTTTCATTTTCTTGTTTGGTTGAAGTATGTTTCTGCATTATTAAGCCAGGGAAAAGTCTTTTATTTCATAAGTTTTTTTAGTTCACTTAGATCATAAGTAGCTCGTAGTCGAGTGAAATTCCTTTGAGTTTGCTGTCCAAAATCTTAGAAAAATTAAAAATATTTCTTTTGAAAAGTTGTTGAAATTTTTCATTCAGTAAAAGTTTTGTTTCCAGCTTTTTTATTCATTTTTTTCTTTTGTCCTTTACACATCATCAGTTTCACATTCATGCCCCTTGACGTAAGAAAAAGCCATAAAATTAACACTAAATTTAAAATCTTCTAGACTTTTATGTTTGTAGGGTTCACCAACTAGTTCAGGACTAGGGCCTTGGATTAGGTTAGAGAGGAAACTCTTCAAGGCCATTTTAAATCAAACATTGGAGTCTGAGATAGGGAGTGTCTAAGTCCAGTGTTGTGAAAGTTATCCGGGACCCCCCTCTAACACAGGGGATAAACACGAGGTCATGTGTGAAAAGGTAGCGGAGATAACCCCTCCAAAGCTGGACCAATCATAGTGGAGAACACATATAGAGGGCTTGTTTTGGGATTCCATCGTTTGCATTTTCCACAGGGATTTGTGGGTCTCGAATCCGTTCGAGGTCCTCAGTTGTCTTCCAGACCATTTTCTTTTGATACCCTTGACAGGTTTCGGGCTCGATACCCTGCTCATTGTGGTCTACCCGACTTTCGACTGTACCCGCCTGGTGACTGTTCGCGCGCTGGCAACCTTGTTGCCAATTTTTTTAGGGACATACACAGGTGACTGTGGGGGTATACCACGGTACCTAGGACAAACATCGGGACACGATTTGCAGAGTATACCCAGAGGGTGCTTCCGTGTTCGAGTTGCACTTGCACTGGTAAGTTTCTCTAGTGTTGGTTGTTGTAACTGTTCTTCCAATTAATTTAGTGTTTGCCTGTCTTATCTTCTAGGAATTTTTTTTAGTGTGTATTACTTTTGAGAATTTAGACTACCTTAGAGTGTCTTGGATCTTCTCACACAGTGGAGGATCCCGAGCTCTACCGGTCACGAAGGCTTCTTGGCCTGTCGCCGGTTACACTGGAGCCACCCCCGCCACCATTAATGTGAAATCTAGACCAACAAGGGTCTTTTGAAGCGACCGGGTTACAAACCATTGTGCCCGACCAACCCCCAGAGGAATCGACTATTTTGGACCTTGAAGCAACTTCTCTTGGCCCAGTTGAAACCCCAACCACTGATTTCTTGGCACCTTTCATTGTACCAATTCAATTTCACGAGCGCCAGACAGTGTTGCACACAACAATGGAAACAAATGATGTTACTCCTTCTGGGAATTCTTCAATTCCCACCACGGTTGTCACCATAGGAGAGCTCTCATCTCCTAACCCACCATCGTTGGTTTGAGCCACCATGGTCTTGACTGCAACTACTTCGCACAGTAGTCTGATCCCGTCGCTGGCAACGGCCACAACCCCTTTCACACCAAGTGTGACAGGCCCTCCGTTGTCATACAGGATGCCTAGTTCGGGTACAAGTCCTGTACTTTCCTACTCCACTTTACAGACTTTGGGTCTGGGGGCAGGGAGCTCTAGCGCTCCTCTGCAAGGTCACACGGGGAGCACTCCTGCTCCTTTTAATTCTTTTCCTTAGGGAGGAGGTCATATCCTTCCTTCGTCCCCTTCACTCAGTGGCTCGCATCAGCAATCCGTTAGGCAACTTACACACAATAGTTTATTTGGAGCGGGGAGTCAAGGACCACCTTCGCATAGTATGCCGGTAGGTTTGACAACGTTTTATTTGAATGAAACATTTGGTAACAACACCTTCTCGTCAGCCGCTTTATCGACTAGGACAACCCCATTTTTGGGCAATCTACTCCTACGCAGGGTACTATTCCTGCACAGGGGGAAAACCTAGCAGGACCTTGGAATTCAAGGTAGGGATCCATTCCCTCATCCAGAATGCCGATCTGGGGTAATTATTTCCACAATCAATGGAACCCCGGAAAAACTACTATGCCTATCCCTACGGGACCGACATGGGGTAATCCTTCCCAAAGTCCTTCGAATATAATGCATGCCCAACCATCTATGTCCTATTTGGGAAATCAACCGATGATGTCTCCACATATGCAAAATCCTTACGCTGGCCAGGGCCACGGTTTCTACCAGAATCAGGGCCAACAACCAAACTTTTCCTGGAAACTTGGTGCCAGTTAAACTCCAGGCCCCTTTTTCCCAGGTTATTAGCAACAACCCAAACTACCATTCCTGGCGAGTTTACACTTACCATATTTGACAAGGTTGGTGAATGACCCCATTTGTCATGATCCGCCTTGGCCTCCTATGCCGACGAAGTTTCCTTCGGACATTCCAAATTTCGAAGCCAAGCCTAACGAATATCCAAGTCGATCATGTGACTACCTTCCATCTTTGGTGCTCATCTAACTCATTGAAAGATGACTCCATACAGTTGCGATTGTTTCAACGTACTCTCATTGGGAGTTCCGCGAAATGGTACATTGAGCTCGATCTCTCAAGATACTCTTCTTTTGGCGAACTGGCGATGGCTTTCCTGAACCATTTCCAGTTACCTGTGAGATACGACGCTGACACAGAGATGCTCACCAATTTTGAACAGACAACAGCGGACCATATCTCTGATCACATCCGAGAATGGAGACACTGGAAGAGTTTAATCAAGGTACCAGTCCCACTAGCATTCCTGCTTGAGTGGTTCCTTAAGTCTTTGGTCCCACAGTTATCCAAAGACGTCACGACGTCCAAAGTTTTCTCTGAAGAAGATGCCATCATGAGGGCTCAATAGTTTGAGCTCATCTATTCTCAGTCTAGTTTATTATACAACATATTTCTAGATGCACCACGTTCAATACTGGATAAAACTAGACAGAGAGCTGGACCACATGCCGATGGTATTGTCGGTTCAACACAAACAAATCCCACTGAGCAATTGACGAAGTAGTTGCAAAAGTTATCTATACAACACATAGTGGCCAACCAAACTACTTCTTTGGCTTCTCCCTCTACCAAAACGTCAGAAGTACACACAGTGCAGTCGACTAACCCCAAGGCCATCCAATAGCCCGAAGGGAAGAAAAAAAAATGAAAGAAGGGTAAGGGGGATAAAAAACCCAATGATAATGCTGGCGGGGACAACACTGAAAAACAGAAGGCGAGGTATCCATGCAACTTGTGCGCGGAAGACCACCTAACCCATCTATGTCCTCGACTTGCAGAGGCCCAAAAATTTGTCACGCAGCAACAACAAGCGGTGTTGAATAATCCATTTCAACATGGGCAAAATCTAACTCAAGCCTCTGCAAGCATGGAAGGGGGCAACCAAGAAACCTGCCCACCTACGAACAACCCCGCATGCACGAATGTATATATGGTTAGGGGTGATGATTTCATATTGACTAGAGTGCATGACTATGGTAAACCAAGCACTTCTAAGAAGGGTAAAGAAGTTGACCTCCCATATCTTCCTCTACAGATTGAGAAGACGTTGGGAGAAACAATGACACACATTCCAAAAGGTGCATTTAAAAAAGCTTCTCATAACCCAAACACAAGGGCTGCCCAGAACTACTCTGTGGTGGAATATTTATCACAAACCCCTTGTGCGATGTCTTCTTTGGAGGTCCTCCAAAGCTTCCCTGCTCAGAGGAAATCCTTGTTAACCGCTTTGGGTTCTATTGAGACTTGTAATCTAGGTACCATCATGTTAGATACAACCGACTTAAAACCTCGTCTGCCTTACCACGTAGCGTTTTAGATAGTAGTGGCTTATCCCACGAAATTTTTTACATGAAATATCTTCCGCACGGTGGTCGACGAGGGTGCCTCGACATGCGTTATATCGTTGGAATGTTGGAAGGCCATTGGCCAGCTTGTTTTGTCTCCATCACCTACTCTCCTCACTGCTTTCGACGATCGTTCGTTCTGACCACATGGCATCATTCCTTCTTTCCCCGTGCAATTAGGAGGGAAGACCGTGTGTGTCAAAGTAGAGGTAGTTGATGCTCCCCTCAACTATAACCTCTTGTTAGGACGGAGTTGGACTTATGCTATGCAAGTTGTGGTTGCTATAGTTTTCTGGGTCTTGTTGTTTCCACACGAGGGCCGGATAGTGACCATCGATCAATTTTCTTTCTCCAGACCTAACCCAACTTTGGGGGCATCCACGGTCCCGATGATTGATAATCCTCAACTAGGTGTCGTCAACATAGGAGTTGGTTTGTGCCCATCCTTGATGGGTAACTTCAATTACCCACCTCCTCATGGTGATATCAAATTTATATCCAATCACCATAAGGTTGAGATTTTTCAAGTTTCATCGTTCCACACGACTTACTTCGAGGATCCATGGATACTTCCTTCCCCATTGACCACGATGGATGAGACAAGGCACCCAGGCATGTCCATGCCCTTGTCTGCCACTGAAGTAGCATACTCTTTAGTCCAGCAAGATTTAACTAACACTGATCCAACTCCTGCACAATAGTTAGATCCACTTCTAGAGCCTATTTGGGCTCAGGGTTCTCTTGCTAACATCGATTCGTTAGACTTAGTCTTGCCTTTTGATGAAGCAGTAATCGAAGCAATGACTAGTCCAGACAAACCTTGGGAAGATCTTCATCATGGATCATATTTTCTCCCAGAGTTAAGCTGAATCGAAGAAGGAGAATTCACCGTGACCATGACGGGAGATCAATCATGTCCTATTAATATCTTAGCTACACATGACGTTTATGCTGAGGGAAATATGGAAACTATCGCTGAAACTATACCAATCAACATCTCCCGAAATCCTAGTGTCGTGGAGAACGTCTTCGTCGGAGTGGATTTCTCCCCCGAAGAGATTCAAATCTACACAGATCTTTTCAAAGAATTCCGTGACGTTTTTGCCTGGTCTTATGAAGAAATGCCAGGTATTGATCCAAAAATAGTTGAACATGAAATCACAACGTATCCTAATGCCAAGCCTGTTCGACAGAAGCTTCGTCCAGTTAATCCTAAGAAAGAAGCAGCCATCAAGATTGAGGTTGGGAAATTGCTAAAGGCAGGTTTTATCTATCCTATCCATTTGACCCAATGGGTGTCAAATCCCGTGTCAGTCAATAAAAAATGAGGCACGATTCGTGTATGTACCAACTTCCATGATTTGAACAAGGTATGTCCCAAAGATAATTTTCCAACACCATTCATTGACCAGATCATTGATGAATGTGCTGGTTGCGAAGCCTTTTCTTTCATGGATGGTTTTTCGGGATATAATCAAATCCAAATCAAACCCGAAGACCAACACAAAATGACATTCATTTGTCTGTGGGGTACATTCGCATATTGTAAGATGCCTTTTGATCTTAAAAATGCTGGAGCCACATTCCAGCAGGCCATGTCTTTTTCTTTTCATGATCTCAAGCATATAGTCGAGGCCCATCTAGATGATTTAGCATCACGATCTTGCAAGAGAATGGATCATCCCACACACCTTAGACTTATCTTTGAACGCTATCGCTACTTTCAGATTCACTTGAATCCAAACAAGTGCAGCTTCTGTGTAACGTCAGGACGTTTGTTAGGCTTCATCGTATCAACAACAGGGATCATGGTCGGTCCTCTCAAGGTGGAGGCAATAATCCAGTTTCCCTCCCCACACACAATCCTCCAACTTCAGAGTCTATAAGGCAAGGGGAACTTTTTACGACGCTTCATTGCCAACTATGCCAAAATCACCAAGGGATTTATGTGTTTACTAAAGAAAGATGTTCCTTTTTATTGGGACGATGCTGCTCAATGCTCTTTCAATGCATTAAAACACACCCTCACAACTGCCCCTTTGCTACGACCACCTAACTATAACAAATATTTCTTATTATATCTAGCTACCGTAGAGTCAACCATTGGCATGGTTTTAGTTTAGGAAGATGATTTGTTCTCAGAATACATGATCTATTACCTGAGCTGAGGCCTCGTAGGACCAGAACTCAATTATTCTCATATCGAAAAACTTGCGTTGGCGACAGTTCATGCCGTTCAACGGTTCCGTCATTATGTTCTGTTTTGCAAGACCACCGTCATTGCTGTTGTGAATCCATTCCAGTATATGTTGACACGATGGGTTATAGGCAAAAAAATTAGTATATGGATAGTCCTCCTCCAAGATTTTGATTTGGACTTCATTTCAGCAAAGTCCAAAAAGTCATTGGTCTTCGCAGAGCTTATTTCAGAACTTCTGGTTGAGTCAGGTGACGTTGTGCCTGAAGAATCACCTATCTGGGGATATATGTTTTTGATCACATCTTCAGATCTCTGGTATGGAGATATACTTATCTATCTCTAGACTTTGAAGTGGCCCACTTCCGCTTCTCGTGATGAGCGTCGACGTATACGGCATCAGGCTAAGAATTATCTCATACTCAATGATACATTGTATCAGAGAGGTGTAGATTGCATCTTACATCGATGTATCACACATGAGGTGGCAATCATCGTGCTCAACAATTTCCATACTGGAGCTTGTGGCGGTCATTTGTCTTGGTTGGCAACAACCCAAAAGATTCTATGAGTAGGTTACTTCTGGCCGACACTTATCAAAGATTGTATAGAATCAGTCAAGAAGTGCCATCCGTGCCAAATCTTCTCTCGAAAGATGAGGGCACATATTGCTCCTATGTTTCTTGTCATCACAGTTGGTCCCTTCACCAAGTGGGGGATTGATTACACTACTTGCAACCCCCCATCAGCAAGGGGGCACCGCTATATCATCGTAGCTGTAGACTACTTCACTAAGTGGGTTGAAGCTATGCCAACATTTAAATATGATGGAGAGACATCAACTCTCTTTTTATTCAACCAGATCATAGCGAGGTTCGACGTCCCGAGAGAGGTTGTTATTGACCATGGCAGTCACTTTCAGAACCAAATGATGACCGAATTAACATCAAAGCTTGGGCTATGCCAAGAGCATTCATCACCCTACTACCCCCAAGCCAACGGGTAGGTGGAAGCTGTAAACAAAACTCTTAAGACTATTTTACAATGAACTATCAACTCAACCAAGTCAAATTGGCATTTGATGTTATACTCAACATTATGGGCTTACTGAACATCTGTTAAGACTACAACCATTTTTTCACCTTTTCAACTCATTTACGGGCTGGAGGCAGTCTTTCCCATCGAATGTCATATCCCATCTCTAAAATTGGCAGTACAATTATTGCTAGACACTTCTCCACTTGAAGAACAGTTAGTATACCTTGAGCAGCTCAATGAGTAGTGTCGTGATGCGGCCCTGGCCAACGAGGCTCACAAACATAAGATCAAGTGTCAGTATGATAGGGCCATTAGTCCTCAGATTTTCTTTGAAGGAGACCTTTTCCTGGTCTATGACCAAGATAAGGAACCCCTGGGGGAAGGAAAATTTAAACCCATGTGGTCCAGACCTTTCATCATAAAAGAGTTATTAACAAAAGGCGCCTATCGTCTGGTTGATTTTGAAGGGAATGCTTTGGCGGAGCCCAGAAATGGGCTCTACCTCAAGAAGTATTACTCATAGGAAGGTCACCATGGGTAACTTTTTGTAACATATGTATAGTCTTTGTACTATTACTTTTTAGTTTCTTTTAAATGTTATGGACGTGTCATTGATGTTATCTTTCGTCAATATGGTAGATGTCAAGTGATTCCGAAGTGTTCATTGGGTATGCAGACGGTGCTAGTTGGCACACTCTGAGGCTTGCCTCCGCAGCTTGGGTAATCTTTACACCTCAAGGCCAATTGTTATCTTCCGGAGGTATATACTTAGGTGACACCACAAATAATGTCGCTGAGTATAGTGCAGTTATTGAGTTGCTTCATGACGCCTTGTCATTGGACATCTCTCATCTCTAGGTCTATCTCGATGCTCAACTGATTGTGTCTCAATTAAACATAGTATACCGGGTTCATGATCTAACCTTACACTGACGATTCCTTAGGGTACATCTCTTAGAACGAAACTTTGATTATATTACATATTTTCATGTTCCTAGGAGATTAAACCAAATTACAAATACTCTAGCTAATCAAATTTTAGATTGGCATCTTGCACACATATGAAAGAACATTTGACATAAGCATGTAAATACATTTTTGCACATGTAATCCATAAGACACAAAAGATCAAAAAACCATATATAATATCATAAAGTAACCAGAGTACATAGATGGATGCAAGCGCCTCAAAAATAGGACCAATAACAAGTTACAGGGCTTATGCCCTCAAAAAATATATACAAGTAGTGCTCGTGGCACGTAAAAAGTCTAAATAGGTTCAGGGCCTATGGGCCCTGTTATAATAGTCCACAACATGGGCTAAATGCCTAAACAATCGGACCCATGTCCGAGGTGCCCCCACTACATGAGACTGCATGGATGGCGGCAGGTCCTCTATCTCTGCCATCAGGATTGTGCGAGTGAGTGCAGTAAAGTTCTTCTCAACTCGTCTAAGTACCCTCTCAGCCTCCCCAACTGGGAGGTTTCCTGCTACTGCTGGTCCCTCGACAGCGGAAACTGCAGATTCTGGCCAAGGACGACGCCTGTTCCGTGCATAATAGGCAGGTCGCACTTGTCCCACATCTACATACAACAAATGTATATCTGTTAAATACTCTGGTATATGAAAAAAAATGATATATATAAAAAAAATGACATAAAAATTACATATACAACAAAAAAAAAACTACAAAGGTGGAGACTTACCCATCTCCCCTCACTCCTCACTAGGAGGCACAGGTATCTCAGGATCTCTAGAAGAGTCTATCCCTGCATATGGGTAATCCTCGATCACAGGGATCTGCCATGACAGCCATGCAAAAAATTCATCATCGAATGACTCATTGGTCCTTCCACCACCCTATTGTGGAAGTAATACTGCCCATCTACATATAGCAGGAAAAGAGGCCTGATGTCCTCCTACCACTTCCCGAGGACTAAATCTCAGAACTCTCTCAAAAAAGAATGAACACAAAATCGTCTCGAACCCAAAGTTCCTTTGTGTCCGCTGACGACAATCTGTCAATTGCCTCTTCCTACACTCCAGTAGTGTGGTACTCCAGTAAAAAAATTGTGCATTCAAGCACTGGATAACACAGTTCATCTGTGCACGGGACGCCTGATGCAAGGCTGTTGAACTGATAATCTGCCCAATAAGCAATAATATCGCTTGCAGCGATAGGTCAGTGATCTTACTTATGGGCACCTGGGAGCTCAAATGGTTTGTCCCAGCCTCACAATACAGGGCTATCAAATCCGCTATGTTAAGCGCCCCCCATGGAAACGTCTTGAAATTGATTGGTTCCCTTCTCCTTGAGAGGCCAGTCAAAAAATAGATATCTCGGTGGTGGGCACCAATGATTGCCCCTCTAGCATGAATGCCTCTGCATCAGGGTGCCAATAGTCAACCAAGGCATTTAGTAGCCTCGATTGCGCTCACATAAATGGACACAGGAAGAACTTAAGCAAACCACATTGCATCAATGCAGCCACGACATTCGGATCTCCCGCAACCAACTCCCTAATTGCTTCATGCTCCCTTTCCCTCCAGTGGACATACATCCTGCCAAAACAACCAAGTTTAGGAGGGTCAGTGACTGCTCTTTAGTTCTTTTTTTTCTATAAAAGGGGGTCCATGCGTGCTATCTAGGTGAAAGTCGCATGTACACACGGGCAGGCTTTACTCTACCTGAGTGTACATGCGGAGATAGCCCACATGGACCTAGGGCCGACCTTTTAAAGGTTGACGCCCACCCAAAAAATGAAATCAAAAGAAAAAAGAAAGAATCGAATAGCTAGATAGGGGATTTTGTACTTACTTGGTCCAAGCAGAAGTTCGTTTCGTCCACTGTAGCTCCCAGAATCACTGTTTTTATCAAAGGGGGTCTTTTGGCTCCAGAGTCAATTTCCAAATCAACAATGGTGATAATGAGCTGCCATCTTCTATTTATAGACTTTTTGGCCTCTTTTTGTCACTTTTTTGGCCTCCCTTATCAATTTCTTTATACCAAAAACCATTTAGAGTGATTCAGGATTTATATGGGAGGGATTTGATCGGGTATTGGGACACTTTTTTTGAGTTTTGAGGAAATTTTGACAGTCCATGAAATTTTTTCCAAGAATCAACTTGAGCATATAGGTTAGGTTATTACCCCGACTTTTGTGTCTTGTTGTCTTTTCCCTCTACCATAGGATCGATCCCATCAGGTTGTGACACAGAACCATCATATCTACTTTAGAAGTGTCGCAACTTGGCGGCAGAGCTTACCAGAACATGGATGCCCTAGGTAGGTCCTGGTTGCATTATGGTGTCCATGCTGTCTCTAAAGCACCGTAGGCTCGGGAGTCCTTATAGTCTTTCCTGAATATGAGTTTGACCCTCATTTGCATGATTCTTCTTCGCTCTTGATCTCACCCTCAGGACTCCCAAAAAATAATGGGTCTCCTTTTAAGCCCTTTTCAGACCCTCTAAACATGAAAAGATTGCCGAGTGATCTTGTGGCCTTTCACACTCGTTAAACTGAAATTTGAAGTCACGTTTGTCCAGTGGTAGTTTACCCCTTTTTCGGTTTGGACGGTTAACTGTATGAACAAAAGTATACTTTATGGAACTTCATCTCTATAGAAGAGTACTCTCGGGTATAATTTTATCCCTTTTTCGGGCCTGAGGGACTAAACTTATGAAAAAGGAACTCCCACGGAGTCCATAGTTAAGCTCGTTTCAGACTCCCTAAATTTGAAAAGATCGCCGAGTGACCTTATTATTTGACACTCGTTAAATTGGTCCAAAAGAATATTCCTGATGGAGTCCATAGTTAATATTTTTTCAGACTCCTTAAAAATGAAAAAATAGCCGAGTGATCTTGTCCTTGTCACACTCGTTAAAATGGTTTTGGATCGACGTCTAATCGGTGCTAGTTTACCCTTTTTCGAACCGACTAGACTATCTTCACAAAAGGTATCCCATTGGAGTCTCCTTTTATGTTTTTTCAGACTCTCTAAATATGAAAAACCATCGAGCTTACCTTCTCTGGGCTCGTTAAACTTACATCGAAGGACGTTACCATTGTGTGTTTTGTTAACCGCGTTTGCATACCTTATACGCCAGCCTTGTAACAACTTGCTTCTGTGTCTTAACACTTTTGGCCCTTGGAGGATTTTTCTTGAGTATCATTCTACTAGAACATCAGTATTGTCCTTGTGCCTTGAGCTTGTATGTTTCCAACACTCGTTCCTCCCTTGTAATGTAATATTCCTTTATTCTTTTTCCACAATTATTGAAAAGAACAAAAAAAATCAAATATACCCCAAAAAGAGGAAGGGAAAAGTATTTTCTTTATTGGCAGCATAATGAGTTACCCTTGGATAAAGCACATCTGTCTGTTTGTTCATCACACTATGGGATGTAGTACGACCTTAGGAATTTTTTCTCGCTATATAGAGTTGCGTCCTCCACCGTTTGGTTATCCTTCCAAAAATATGGAGAGTTTGCGTTGCCTCCTGCTTCGTAGACTTATGATTAACATACATGTTTCCTGAGTCTCATCATTTGTCGTGCTATTATCCAAGGGAAGTTTGTCACCAAGCCTGAGTCGACCCCTCTGCAATATGTCTCTTGTCCTCATACCCGACCATCTTGAACATCCAATCAAGTCCTTGTTCGAAATCGCTGAAGCCTTTAGTCTAATCATCAAGATTATCAAGTCCATGACCAACGAGCCATCGAAGACCTATGGGTAGTGCAGTCGTACACTCATATTACACTCCTACCCGAGTTTTGAATATTTTGAAGTTGTTGCTCAAGCTATGAAGATCTCAGCTCCAGCCATCAGGTCGAATCAAGTTCTGGAAGATGGATACTCTATATGTATATATTTATGATTTCAAGATGTAGCTCCACTGTGTATTGTTCACGGCTACTCTTTATAGTTATTTGACATGGATCTACAATGTATTTGATTGGTAGCCATGGTTCTATTTTATCCTGAGCATGGGTATGCCCGCCTCGGTGAGACATTTGTTATTTTGCATACGACACCTCCCAGTTCCTGATCCTTGGGGTCAATCGTTCGACACATCAGTAAAGATTGGTAATGTATTTCATCCATCAGATGCTCTTCTGACCTCACACATTAGGGGGAATCTGTTATAACCCTAAATTGCACCACACATGCTTACCTGGCATCAGGCCAACTCATATCCCTTCTTTGCCAAAGCACTGCTGAACAACTCTTTGAAAATCCTCTTTTATAAAGG
>JZKD02S2064550.1:56676-74741 GCA_000966675.3 Picea glauca
GACTACTAAGAATATTCCAGCCATATTTAATCCTGTCCATAGAAAACTTATTAAGCACTAAACCCCTATTAAATCTGCCCATTGTCAATAGGTGTACGCCTTTAGGCGTAATTATTGGTTTTAGTATGCAAAGGTGGGTATAACAATTCAAAACAAAGGGTTAGTGATTTAAAAAAAATCAAATAGAAGCAATGTTTAACAAAGTCAATAAATCACAACCAAAAGAGACAAAGATGACTATGACTTTAACAACTATTCCCTCGAGTTTGCCAAATCAAACTCTAGCTTGGCTTCCTAATAGAACAAACAACAAATAGGAAATCTAGCAAGGCAAAGAAATTAGAAACATGTCATTAGAGATTAATTAGAAAAGATGAACCACTATAAGGAAAACACTTTCTAGAAGATTTTTTTTGAAAAACTTCCCTAAAAAAATTCTTTATTGTCCATTTACAGTGGAGGTGGATGACCAAAGGTTTTAGTGAAGATTTTTTAATTGGTGCACTTAAATCGTATAAAACACACCAGTGCACCCATATATATAGTGCATTGATGCTTTAAATAACCAGATGCCCTGAAATTAACTATAATTAATCCATAGAAAAAAATGGGTTTATTTTAATTTTAAACAAATTCTAAATGGTGCCTTGTAAACTTACAAGCACAATGATGCATTACTATATACAACGTACTGCGTGAATTTAGACATTTTTCTATGCAATATTTCTTTTAATTTAAAAAATTATAAAAAACGTATTAGTGTGTACCCATTGAAGGCACCCCTGTGTGTTCCTTATATAAGCGCATAGACACATGTTTCATTATTTTATGATATCATAGACATTGGTGTGTCTTTGGACAATAAGCACATCAAGGTGTCTATATATAAGAAGCACCAAACTAATGGATCATTGACCCAAAAAAAATGTCACTATCTATTATGGCCCACGAAGGCATGCAAACCAACCACACTAGGTTACCAATCTACACTTAAAAGACACAAAAAATCTAGGAAGAACACAAAGGATTTTTAAAATGGCACAAGAATGCAAGGAGAAGACTTGAATTTGCATAGTCAATTCCTCCATTAAACTATAAATTTATGTAGTTATATGTATATGCCTCAATGGGATTAAACTAATTAAATAATCACAGAGCCAAATGCTCTTCTCTTAAAAAACCAAATTAAGAGGGTTTGTTGGTCTTAGTCTTAGCTAGACCTACAAGTGGTTCAGAAACATGGACAAATAAAAGAAATCACAATTTATTTACCTTCTCTATTTCTTCATTCTTTTCTTCCCCTCTGTTCTTCCATTTTCTTTCCTCGATATTTGTTTGAACAATGACGCTATTCTACCCAACAATGTCTGTCATTGACAATTATACCCAATGGTCTACTAGAAATGTCTCCCCCTTTACTTCCTCTCTCCTTCTTCCCTATTCTCTCTTCTAAATTCTTCAATGTGAGTAGCTTTGGTACAATGAGAGAACTAGCTCCTCTCTTCATTCATCCACTTTCCTCTCTTCCCTTCTATATTCCTTTGTCTCTCTTTTCCTGTTTTCCTTTATTTTTGTTTCTCTTTGTTTTATTCTTCTCTATTTAATGGAAACCCCCCTTTCCTTAAATACCCACTCTCCTTCTTAGCTATCTATCTCCTTTATTTTTTGTGAGCTCCTCTACTTCTCATTCTTATTGTTGTTTCCCTTTTTTAAAGCTCCCTGATCTCCCCTTTTTAATACTCAACAAATTCCTCATAAAGGAAATGAGGCCCAACCTGTTAATCCATGCAAAGTTTCCCCCCTTCAAACCTACCATTGGATGGAGAGAAAATAGTCCAGCGAAAGTGGGGCACTTTAGAGGGAAAGTGTACTAAATTCATCTAGAAGCCCCACTACTTTGAAGTACTTTGGGGTTGTCAAATTGCGGGAGTGAAAATGAGCTTATGTCACCTAGCACACCATATGCTTCAAAGCATGTCCCCATGCTTATGTGTGAAGACTAGGATTTTCTTGTTCTAGACTTCCATAGCAAGAAGAAAAGTGATCTCACACCCACTAAATTGGTGGAACAAACAAATGAAGGATGAGTGATTCATTTCAACCCTTCTTCCCTCAATGCACATGCCATTTTGACATGCACATAGGGGAATTTGTGCCTCTTACATTTCTTCCTCTGGCTCCACACCTTCAACCACTCTTGGTTCTTCACTTTGCTTACAGAGATTTTCCCATGGCTTATTGAGCCTTTCTTCACTACAATAGGATTTCTCATAGAGTGGGATGAGTCCATATTAAACTCAACACAACCGCTTATGTCTTTTATATTTCCAGTTGCATTTGAAAGTGCAATGCCCACTTCTTCTTGAACCATTAATACAACAAGCACCATTTCCTCTTAATGTTGCATTGACACAATAAGGTTCCTCCTGTTTTCTTCTCCATCTCCCTCATTGGCATAAATTCCATCCAATGATCTTCTTCCACTTCACCATATACAGTTGGCATCCTTCTTCCTTCATTCTCCAAGGCACATGAACCTCTCTAACTGTGCACCTTTCTTGGACTACCTTGCTTATATGTAGTGGCAAGGTTTTCTTCCATCACATATTCGTCCTCAAGTGTGAAATCAATCATATGCACAACTCAATATGCTTGCATACTAGATGCAAGCTATTCTTCTTCATCATCTTTCTCAAGCATGCACATATGGAATGTTGAAACTACCCACAAATCAACTATAATCTCCTCTTCTTGTATGCATGCTACAATTTCCTCCACAATATCATATTTATATTCTTATGGTATGCATTGAATGACATTCTCATCTTCCTCTTCAACTACCTCTGCATCATCATAGTGGTCTTTTTCTGCTTCCATTGATTTAGAGCTATATCAACCCCCCTACCAAAAAGGGATGTGTGTCAGGTCAGTAAGAAAAAGCATTCCAAGTCTAGGAAGACATCATGAAAGACTTCCAAAAATGGTTCATAGAACTAATTGTTGCCTCCAATGAGAGGGTCTGCATCTCACAAAAAATTATCACAAGGTATGCCGATTATCTTGAATTTAAATGTGATTTTCATAATGTTTTCATTTCTCCCCGTGCAACCAATGAAAAAAAAGAGGCCAAGCTCCCCTTCTGCATTATGGAAAGGGACATCTTAGATGGTGTCATGGCATGTCTGAAAAAATACTGGCCTCCCTTCTCTAAGGTTCTAGACCAGTTTGAAGTGAGAACCAAGGAGTCACAAGAACAGAGGCAGGCCGCGGTTGCTTCTCAACGCTAAGACAAGGATGCTATGTCCAAGATACAAAATTATGGTTCCAAGGATGATGGGTCACCACATTTAGAAGAGTTCTTGCAGAGTGGCGACGAGTTTGACGCGGAAGATGAGGGAGTCAGGAAATGAAAATGATCTTCCAAAACCCAGGTTCCGCCCCCTATCAACCTTGACCCCAACATAGAAGAGGACCGTCCACCCTCACCAGTTGCAACTCCAATCGACAGAGACATCCCAACACCTTTGGCCCAGCCGAAGATCCGGCTTGGTCAAGTTTCAGGAAAATGCCAACACACAAATACCATGAAGCAGTTAGACGTTGGCTCTCCAACAACACAAGCTAGCTGATAGGTAGCCAAATTGATGAAGGAGATTCGTGCTTAGTTATCTAGATAGACAATTTTTTAGAATGATATGGTAGGAAGTTTGACTCACTCTGTCAACAACTCGCTGTACCTTCACCATTGATATCTTTGCCTCAATACTACTAGTCTATCACAACTCTGAGAATAATCCAAAGAAGAATTCTGAGTGTCAACTTGCTCGCCATGGTCCCCTCTGACTCCTCTAAGATAAAGCTCAAACTTTCGTAGTTCCCTATTGCTGGGCTATATGGTTTTTTCACTACCATGATATATGAGCTCAGGGAGAGAAACAAAACTCTCACCTGAGAGCATGCACAATTACTCCTTCAGTTTTACTAGGAACTCTCAAGTCACGTAGACACCAGGTCCTAGTTGTAGCAGGAATCAAGCGTGTGAAAAGAAATTGAAGCGGATCGACAAGACCTATAGACCTTGCATATTGTTGAGGTTTCTACGCATACAGAAACTAAGGCCCAATATGAAGCCACTCTATCCAGTTGCGCTGAAATATTCACTACCCTGGTTGAATCTTATTCACAATTTTGTAATCCCAAGAAGGTATAGCCAAAAATCCCGACACCACAAAAAATCAAAGTGGTTACTAAGGGAATTCATCTCTTGGAATATTAGAATATATCACTCTACGCATAGATTCAAAAATTAAAATCGTAGGAGACAAAGCTATAAAAGAAGGTTGCAATGATCGAAGCAACGGTTTAGAGGGGCTTGAATAGATTGAAGGACTTTTCAGGGGTGGTTGAACATAGTTTCACCATGTGTAACCATTTACAAAGTCCCCCATAATTAACTTCTATTAATGATAAAGTTCATGTGGTAGAGGCCGAGGTTGCACAAAAAAAGAGTAGCTTGGCTTCTCTACCTCCTAGTGAGCGCCAAGTTGTGATAGCAGCTATTGCATCCAAAACTAAGGAAAATGTTTCCATCCGGGATAAGCAACAAAACATTCATATTTAATCATTGTTGTGAACGATAAGGACTTATTCTTTTATACCCACTTGAAAAATGTGCAAGTCTCTACCACCATCTTGGTCAAGAAGACGTAAACAATGGACCTAACAGATCCTCAAGTCACAACAATTGATCGAGATGTGGTTGTTTAAATCACCCAAGAACTTCATGGAAACCTCAATGAGTCTGATAGCCAATTCAAGGAGTTCATTCAGGAACTCGGTAAAATGGCTATTTCTGTCGCATCAGTCATTCCATGAGGCCATTGGTTCAAGGAAGAGCCAAATAATAGTGGTGGGGGATTTTTGGCACCCAAAGTTTTGGGTAAAGATCACACACGTGAAAAAATGTAGTTGTCCGTGCCTATTCATTTTTTGTGCACACTCAAGTAGTTGCACAGAGGGTGACATGAGGTGCATACGCCGGTTCAAGCTCTGCTATTGCGCACCAGTACAAGTTATGCCAATGCAGGTTGATCCAAGTTTTGGTTTTTTGCTCCACATCTTAAGAAGACATCACATGCACACTGGAATCAAGAAAATAATCATTGAGAAATATTCATGAATGATTAATTCACACAACATGAGAGATCATGGAGCAATAAGGAGATGAGATGGAAAAGTAGTTAAGATTGCCACGATCCCAAAGAAGTTACATGGAATGCATGTAGGTGACAAAATCATGTGGGACTATCAATCAGAGGAACGAGTGGGGAAGAAATGAAAGTGACAAAGCACCAGAGCCAAGAAGTAGATAAAAGGGAGAAACTGTAACACCCATGTTTCCCCCAGTCTTTAAATATAATCACTATTATATAGTTGGAACAATTTTAGTCAGGATAGTAGTTGGAACAATTTCTTTGGAAGTTAAGAAAGGATGGGAAATGTACCTTCAGGAAACTTCTAGCACGATCCTTGAAACCTCCGGAAGAAGCCAGGAAAAAGGAGGGCGCAGGGACAAACATTATGAGAACACACATGGATGGGCATAGGCCGAGAGAAGTTGGAGACAGATAGAAATGAGAAATTGCAGAGACTTCCTAAAAATCTTGTAGATATCCTCTCGTGACATCATACCTTGGATCGGAGGTGGATGGTTGTAGCAGAGGTTAGCACAACCTTGCATATAGTTTGGTTGAGAGCGTTTCTCCCTATATTAGTGGCCAAAATATCTCTAAAATTTTAGATAAGTGTCTTGTATCGATTCTGTGTATTAACTAGAGTGCATGAATGGATTTGATGAATCTGTATAATGAATTTGAAGTATGACAGTGCCTTGTGGTATTGAAGTTTTGACAGTGTGAGAATACCCTGGATATGAAAAAACTGAGGTACCTTAGGTGAGGATAATGAATTGCCTTGGAACCCAAGTAAAGAAACTCTCGACAACCCATAAACCCTACAGTAGAACGTGAGGAAAACCTTCACAAAAATGACTAAGTCCACACTTGGACTGCTAAGCCAGTGGATGAGCCCTAATTCACTTCGGAGGATTGTGGCTGAAGATTTGGCCCAATGATCAAATATGGGTCCTTTATTGTGATGAAGTCGAGAGGACACCTCAGTCATTGGATCTGAAAGTGGAGATAACCTCCACCATTGATCTGTATCATAGGTATTTCTTTAAATCCCAGGATATCAACGACTGATCGAGGGCCATCAGATGTATCGGCCAAAATATCGTAGTCGTAGATATTTGAAAAGATCAGGAGGGATTTTAGTGTCCCGGGATACCAGAGCACCGAACCTCAGGATAATTCTAAGTCCAAGCTCCTTTGGAAGTCCTGACACACCAATGTTTGGGGACTAGGGTTCCAAACTTTGGTCCCGTTCCTTGTTGCATAAGCATGAGGGATAGGGAGAGAATGCGACATCATAGTGTTGTAAGGTGCTTGTTGGACATGCAGTTTTGGATACAATGTTGGGACAAAAAACTAAGTATAAGGAGAGTGCACAGAGAAAGGAAAGTAGCGCACAACTAAGACACATTCCACATGATAGTGCACAGAAGGAGGAAAGAACACAAGAGGAAGACAACACACATACAAAAGAATAAATCATGAGAGAAGGATGACAACATGACATTCCAAAAATAGAAGAACAACAAAAAAGCAGCATGAAGAGAAAAAAGTAGAAGAAAGCAGTCAAACAACCAGTTAACTGAGCTAGCCATGCATTGTAATGGGATATTTTTGGGATAAATATACTAGGGTTTTAAGCCCTATATTTTGAGGTATAAATATGTAACAGGTTGGGAGATTAGGGTGTTGAAAGATTATGCCAGAGTCGTGAATGCAATAGTCAGTTGGAAAGGAGAAAGATGAATAAAGAGAGAGTTTAGAGATGATATTGAGTCTTGTGGTATCTAATTGTCTATGTGTGCTTATGAATTATGTTGCTATGCTTCATAGAATAGACTTAGTTTATGAATTAATTATGGCGTAATATTCATGACTATGACTGTGAAGAATCTTTGTAATAATCCAAAATGTGCTAAGTAGGGGAATCTAAATAACAAGAAAGTAATACTAACTAGAGCCAAATTACACGATTAGATATAAGAAGGAAGAATGAATCAGTCATCTTTCTCCCTTTCCCTTACTATTGAAGAAGCCTAGTTCTTGCAGTCCCAATAGATACCTTGGGTGAGACTTCATCTGCACAAGCAGGCGATGTCGAAAGGGCTAATGTCTAGTGGGTTTGTTGGTCGTAGGTAAACTGAACCTTGGGTCTTATAGCCTACATGCATAAAGTAAGCCAACAATGCTAGCTTGGAAACCATGATGTCAAAGTGTTGACACCTATCCACGTCTGGCTGTAGATGAGTAAAGAATGGACATGGTCAAACATGGTCAATCGGATCTCGAAACCCCAAAAGTTTTCCTGAACTCAATTTTTTGGATGGGTCCGTGGCCCGATGCCCGACAGGCTGGGTTCCCATGTGTGGTTCCAACCCTCTACAACATATGTGAGCCTAGGTGATGTCATCTGTGACATATTGTTCCATCATGGTAGTTAGGGTGTCATCGGGGTGACACTTGTCCACTCCTGGTTCATGAATGAATTGAGTGTGGGCCTTGTCAGGTTCAAGCCTTGTAACATCACCTTGGTTTTTCAACCTCCAGATCTACCAGCCGATGGATCTTGGCTGTTGATCTTCATAGAAGTTGAGGAGGGAGTCTAGCGTCCTGAGGTACCAGAGCACTAGACCTCGAAAGAGTTATAAGTCTAAATACTTTGTAAGACCGATAGGCAGATATCCGGTGGGAAAGAAGATATCCATCGTAGATCTACGAGAACCCGAATCAAATCCCAGTAGTAGATCTCCCAGGGTCGTAACCCCATGATGAACTTGATTACGAACTCATAATTATGGGATTAGTATTAAGTAATCCCCGTGTAATCTATGGAATTGAGATATTTCTAGATCAACATCACAAGTAAGGATCAACACCTGATGCCGATGGCGATGTGGCACGCAACAAGTGGTCCGTGTGCCATGACAAGGAAAGGCCACGTGTCACCCTAAGGTGGTGCAATGTGTCATGCAATTTTTGTAGTATTGGACAAGGACCCATGGGGAAAAAGAGTGCCATGGTTCATGCCACGTTTCATTCCACATGTCATTCCATGTGTCCACAATGCAAGCTAATCCTGGATTGGGCATAGAGTTAGGGAGCAAAGAAATTGGTCACCCGAGGACCCAATGTTTCGGTGCCCGGTAGCCACTTGTCATAACGTGGATCAAGGTAGGTGGTGGCCCACGATAGGGCCACATGATTCAAGTGCCAAAACGCCCTGGATTAGGTGATTTTAGTATGTCGAAGGTGTTGGAACACGTATGATTTTGAGCTTTTGAACTCAATATTTTGCCTCTTAGAAATAAATTTTTTTACCCAAAAAAGCAAAAAACTTAGAGAATTGCCCCTTTTTTTAAAAATAAATCCAAGGGTTGTTTTTCTTCAATAAGGCGCTTATAATATCCTTTGTCGATGAGTTCCTCTGAGTTGATCAAATGATTCTAATCATTTCCAGAGTATCAAAGCGCCAAATTAATGAATATTACAAAAAGTAAACATTGTTTTAAAGAGTTAATAAAACATTTAAATAACTTTAATTAATCATGATTAAGTATTAATAAATTATTTTGGGAATTTGGCCTTCAGAGGATTTCTATCATGCACATTCAAAACCTCCGAACGTCGAACCGCCAAATTGTTAATGCCGTTTATGATTGGCTAAAGTTAACGATTTGAATAATTATTGTGATTTGTGAGGTAATAAATTCCATCAGACTTTTTAATAATCTCTCTGTAAACAGATCTATACGAAGACTGATAGATTTTATAAAGCTCTTCGAATTTCAAAATCATTTTACCATTTACAATTAACAAATTTTCATTCAATGAAGAGCTTACATACTTCTCTTGTTACATGCAGGCTAATATTATTTCCTTAAGGATTATGGGGCCACGAAAAGTTGTAAGGAAGCTCGATAGATCAGATTTCAGAATCTAGCGGAACGCTAAACCAAGTTTGGAAGCCTGATAAACCAAGAAAGGGACCAAATATGGAAGGGAAGGGATAAATTGGCAAAATGAGAAGAAAAAATGATAATACAGAGAAGACAAAAATGGGAGCAAGAATGTGTAGAGTGAAATCCTCTGGAATGCTGAATCCCTGAAGTGAGAGATCTGGCGCCGCGTGTTCTTTTGATTTGGATGACTGAGATTTACTTCGGAACTCTAGGCTTCAGGCGTTCCTAGATGCATAACATCGCAAACCTTTTGGAGTGTTAATTCTCCGAAGTGAGAGATCTAGTGCCACGTGTCCTTTTGATTTGGATGGTTGAGATTTACTTCGGAACTCTAGGCTTCGAGCATTATGAGATGCATAACATCGCAAACCTTTCAGAGTGATAAGTCTCCGAAGTGAGAGATCTGGTGCCATGTTTCCTTTTGACTTGGATGACTGATATTTACTTTGGAAATCTGGGCTTTGGGTATTCTTAGATGCATAACATCACAAACCTTCTAGAGTGCTAAGTCTCCGAAGTGAGAGATCTGGCGCCGTGTGTCCTTCTGTTTTGGATGACTGAGATTTACTTCAGAACTCTGGGCTTCGGGCATTTCGATATGCATAACATCACAAACCTTCTGAAGTGCTAAGTATCCGAAGTGAGATATTTGGCACCGCGTGTCCTTTTGATTTGGACGACTGAGATTTACTTTGGAACTTCGGGCCTTCGGGAGTTCTCACTTCATGCATCCATATTTCTTCCGAAGTTGTTATCCACCAGAGTGTTGGATCTCTTGCCACATGTCCACTTCGATCAATGATCTGTATCCCCCCCGAGACTTCGGGCCTTCAGGAGTTCTTTACTCAACATTGCTTTCTTCCCCTCAGAGTACGAGATAACTGAATAAGGGGATCCTCTAACACATGTCCCCTACTTGGATCGACATACATGAATTGCATGAAGTTCGCTCTGTCTTCTCTACATGTGACTGATAGCTGTGATCTCGACTTAACCTTGGGGCACTTATCTCACTTTGCAAGACCGACAATCGTGTTTTAATGGATCGTGGAGATCAACGGTCGAGAATGATTGCAGGGGGTAAAGTTGCACGGGGTTTAATTTCGAAGGTCAGTCCTGCGATCTAAACCATATTTTTCTCTCGGGGGTACATGGCATCACTAGGTGCATTGCAGGACGAAAGGTAGGTTACCTCAAAACCACTTCCTCTCAGCCTCACAAAACAAAAAAGTATAAAGGGACTTTAGGTCATTTGTTTCATTTGATTATTATTTGACATTGGACTGTTAGAATCCTGACTCAACACCTGTCCTCCACCCACTCTACCTTTCACCCTCCAGCCTTTCACACCCTCCACACATCACTTACCCCGTCTATCTCTACCACCTACATTTTGGCATCCACTCATCCCACCTCCTTATTGGACACTTGTCCCCACGTCATCCTATTCATGAACAATTACTCTTCTCCATAACTGATAGCCATCCCATAATGAGCCAACGCTGAGACACCTATCCAATTACCACCCCCATATCTTCAACTGTAATTCTTTATCCCAGTAAATGCATTCGAAGGAACAGATGACAACATAATCAGATGGCAAATACATTAAGCCAATGATTGTGGCGGCCTTAATGTACATGTGTACCCAGTTCAAAGAACAAAGGAAGACGAGTGCATATGTGAGCAAATGAAGGGACAGATGAAGGGCCAACACATCAAATCAAAACTCAACAATATTTGCATGCTGTTATTTCATTCAGATTGTATCCTATTTTTAGGCAGATATTGTGGGAATTCCAATAGTTTTCAGTGAGACAATTTTTGTATAAATAGATAGATTTTAGAACTATTTAGGGATGCTTCTTGCCGAATGTAAAATAATTTTTTTTTTTTGAATATCAATACAAGTGAAAAAAAAGATTCTAAGTTTCGTTCAATTTGAGTTATGTGTTTCCTCTGTGTTTCCATCTCTTTGAATTTATTTCTATAGTTATTGAAGAGTGAATGATTACAATTTAGTACTACATCTATTGTGATCATAATATATATCAGAAGTTCATTCAGTAACAACTTTTCCTCTGTTATTACTGTGATTAAAACAAGACCTGTGACCTGTGTGAATTACTGCATTTTTTATCTCCTCTCAAGGGTGAAACTTCTACTTTTCTTCTACTGCAAACAAGGTGAGACTTATCTGTAATTGATACCTGACTTTGTTTTAACAGTTTTGTAAATCATTTCTACATCACTTGACATTATAATTGCGACTTAGATAATGAGATACAACCTTTGTACTGTTTTATTATTAATTTCATTTAAATATTATTTCTCAGAAAACTGAAGGTAGAAAAAACACTTATAAAATAATTCATTTTAAATCTTTGATGCCTGACATTATTCTTTGAGCCTTAGAATCAATCTCAGGAACAACATATTTTTGGTGCCGTTGCCTGGGACGGAGAAACAAAATAATTTTTCCCTGGGAGAATGACAAAGTTAAATTTTTGTCTTTGATGGTGAACAAAGATTGAATATGTGGAAAGGTTCATTTTTCACCTGGCGACTCCATTGTAGGAAAAGTTGGCTGTCGGTCGAAAGAATACTAGGAAAAACCTAGACGAAAACCAGACTATGCCAATTTTGGATCCCGAAAAATTATTGAAACCAAAGGGATATCTTAGACAAAATTTTGCATCAACAGGTAAGGGCTATCAACCTAGAGTTACATAAGTTAATGTTAATATTCTTGTCGAAGAACTAAGTCTTAAAGAAAAATCTAAATAAGTTCATTCTGCAGAAACATCAACTAGTAAATATGAAGTTAAACTAGAAACTCCAGAAGTAATTATTCCTAAAATAAAGTTTGAGATTGACCAAACAATCATTGTTTCATTGATAGATACTTTTTCCAGTGAAAACAAAGAATCCATTTCAATTCCTACGATCATTAGTGCACAACCGATTCTTTCTCTCCCCGAAGTAAAAGTTTATGTTTCCAAAAACCCTGAAGATTATTTTCTGTACTCAGATTCATCCCCTGTTTCTTCTCCTATATATACATCTGGTAAATTTGAGAAACCAAGCTCAAGTTTTATTTTCCCCCTCATATAGATCTTCCATATTCTCATGAACATTTTCATGAACTTCATTCACACCATCCCGAAGTAGTCAAAAGATCAGTAGAGAAGTCTTTTGAAGTTTTTGATAATCTCTTATTTAGTCCTCGAAATCCGTCTCCTAGACTTTCAATGGCCAGTGCTGGAGGTGCTGGTGTTGGAGGTGCAGGGGCTGGTGGACAAGCTCAACCCCCTAGAATATTTACCAAGGTCACTGCTAGATATGATCCCTTAGTTCTTCCTGCTTTCCTGCATGATTTATCTGAAAATTACATGAAGAGCCTCCCTAAATTCATGAGAGAAGGGGATCTAACAACAACAGAACATATATCCTTTTTCGATCAATTTGATGATATTCTTAGTGTTGAGCACGAGGATGTTTACACTGGACTGTTGGTACAAACTTTTGAAGGACATGTAAGAACTTGGTTTAGAGGACTTCCAGTAGGTTCTATACCATCATATAATGATCTAGAAACTTCCTTCATAAGGCAATGGGGTGAGAAAAAATACCATCTATATTACCTAACTGAATTTAGAGCCTTGAGGAAGAAAACATCTTAATTAGTCTTGGAATTTATTCATAGATTTAACAAACTTTATCACAAAATACCAACTGAAGTTAAACCTTCCCAACCAACGGCAAAGTCACTTTTGCAGGAGCTTTTGATTCTGATTTCGCTCTACTTTTGAGACAAAGAAGATCCACTACTTTAGTAGGAATGCAATATGATGCTATAGAGATTGAATCCAATATGATGGCATCCAAGAAGTTGAAAACTAAAGTTGAGATGGGAACAAGGGAACCTAGGAATTTTAAAGAACATGCAGGGCCCTCTGGATCTGGAAAATATGCAAAGGAAAAAATGGATGAGATGGAAAAAATTATTAAATATCTATTGAACAAAATTTCCAGTATGGAAATGGAAAATTCCAAACCTGATCCATATGTTAGGAATCAATTCAGGAGAAATCCTAACCCTCAGATACAATAAAGGAAAATAAAAAATGAGGAACAAAAGATTCAAGCTCCTTTTAAAAATGAGAATTTCATGTAGAGAGATGAGGTGCAAGATTACGATGAATTATATGAAGAGATAAAAAACCTCAACAATGATGATCTCGAGCCTCACCTAACCAAACAGGATTATGAGAAATCCTTGGATCTATAATATTTGTTTAATGATGATGAAAATATCAACAATTTGGGAGACTCTACATATAGAGGTCTCGTTGATTCAATAATGGACGAGCTTCAAAATAAATATGATTTGAGGCCAAGAGAAAAAAGTTCTACAAATATTCCACCAAAAAATATTTTATCACGAAACAAAACAAATGAGGCAGCAGTTACAAAACCATCAACTGACACAAAAGCTTCCCAAATAAAGCAAGTTGAAACAAAAGCAGTGTTGATGAATGCAGCTATGTGAGACATTCTCCAGCTTAGAAACCTGTGAGATGTGGATCATTGGAGCTATGTGAGTCTTTCTCTCAGCTTACAAACCTAGGAGAAATCCCCTAAGAAGGGCACGTGGTTCCTGCCTGAGACAGAGCTAGGAACTTATATATGACCTCCTCCATTCAGAGAGTTGAGAAGAAGTCTAGATGATTATCCAGTGGGAAAGGTGATATTTTGAGTTAGACGTGCCTATGGCTGAGCACAAGGTGAACATGTGAAATCCCAAAGTGCTGGGTGCATCGTCATGTGAACAGAAATGAAGATGATGTATTAGCCTCCTCTGAGCAACAGAGTTGACGAGAAGACTCCATATGATTCTCCTGTGTGAGGCAGTCGGAAAGAAGATTTGTAGAGTGGACGTGCCTGTGGATGAGCACATGTGAACATGTGAAGATCTGGTTCTTCTATGTAATGCAGTGAATCAGAGATATGACATCCCTATGGATGTGCCCCTATTGGATGAGCACTAGTGGGTGTATTAGATCCTTTGCTATATATATTGTTCAAGAGTCATAATTTCCTGTAACCCTAGTTGTTATGTAAAGGGTACAGGTCGGCCCCACCTTAATGTGATTAATAATAAATGTAAAAGACAATTAATAATAAATGTAAAAGACAATTAATAATAATAATAATAATAATAATAATAATAATAATAATAATAATAATAATAATAATATGACTTAGAGAGGTTGGACCTGTTGAGCCAATAGACACTTCTGTTGACAGGATTAGGTTAGTATAAGTAAAGGTAAAATCCCCATTGTGGAAACATATCTTTCTTGTGAGTTTGGAAATTTCAGCAAGTACACTTCTTTGGGAAAAGGTGCGCTCCTCTCTTGGGTGCTAGAGTGCTAGGGTTTGAAGAACCCTCTTGTGTGATAGGTATTTCTTGGTGGTGAAGGTCTTTCTCTTGAAGAATATAGCAAAGGATTTGACTGTTTTTATTCCCTTGTTGAGAAGGGTTTCCCAGGATACTTCTTGTGTTCTTGTGCATGGTGTTTCTTCTTGTGATCTTGGTTACTGCAATATTATTGTCTATGGTTAAGTTAAATGCTAAAATGCAATGAACTTCATGCTTAACCTAGATTATTGAAAAATTAACAAGCAGTACAAACTAAGAAGCCAAAAAATATAGAAGCTGAAGTTCAGACCAGGGCAATTGAAAAATCAATTGGGACTTTTGATTTAGAGAAGAGATTAATAAAATTAAAATTCCAATGCCTCTGGTTGAACTTTCTAGGAACCCGATCTATAAAAAACAAATCGCTAAAACAATACATTTTTTTGACGCTGAATGTCAAGCTGATGTTATCAATTTGCAGGATGAAAGACCTACAATCATGTTTGGACCACACATTGAAAATAATAAGGATAATGTTGCTCCTTTCTATATTACACTGACTGTGCATGATCATTTACTTCACAATTGCATGTTAGACTCAATAGATTTGCATGATTTAATGCCTAATATTATCATGGAAAAAATGGGCCTTGAAATTACCAGACCTTATCAAGATTTATACTCATTTGATTCTAGAAAGGTTAAGTGTCTAGGTATGATTAAATTTAGTTGTAAACATTGCTCACGTTCCTGTGAAAAGTATCCTTATGGATGTGGTTGTTGCTGATGTTCTTTCCAAGTATGACATGCTTCTATCTAGATCTTGGGGTGCCAAGCTAGGAGGATCGGTTCAGCTAGACATGACCTATGCTACAATGCCAATTTTTGGTGGACAATTTACTCGACTGTAAATAGAAACTAGACTGGCGTATACTGTAAGCGACCCTCAAAACCCCAATAAATACCCAATCTATGTTGTTGATCGAGATTTTGGCAATTGTATATTATCTATAGATGATGATTTTGAAGAATGTGTAGAAGGATAAAATAAAAAAAATAGAATTTTCAAAGAAAAATATAAATGTTAGACAAGGGATGTGGAAAATGTTCTTTGATGGTGCTTCATCCCGTAAAGGAGCAGGAGCTGGAGTTTTATTTTTGGCACTGGGTGATGAGTATGTTATTCCTTTCTCTTATAGATTACAATGGGAGGTCGATTATACCAATAATGTCTGTGAATATGAAGCTTTGGTTTTAGGATTAGAAGCTGCAAGGAAATTAAAAATCGAACATTTGATGGTTTATGGTGATGTTGAGCTCATTGTAAAACAAATAAAACAACAATATCAAGCTAAGAATTCGAGATTGAGATTGTATAGAAATTGTGTTTGGGATCTAATAGAGAATTTCTTCTCGTCTTTTAATATCCACTCTATTCCCAGAATGCAAAATCAACAAGCTGACTCTTTAGCCAAAGCTGTTGCAACTTTCATACCACCTACTGTTTTGAAGCTGAAATATCATATTGAGATGAGGCATAGACCTTCGATTCCAAACAATGTTCAACATTGGAAAGTATTTGAAGATGAAAAAATCAAGCAGTTCCTGGAAATGGTAGATGATTTTTCTAAGACCCACATAGATCAAAAAAATCAGAATGATCCTGCTTGGATTATGCAGGAAGGAGAAAATCTGAAAAAGTTCCAAGATACAATTGAAAATCACCACATGCTCTTACTTAAAAACAATCATATTACCATAGGTATTATCCCTCTAGGAAGGTTATTTTACCAAGATGATATACCTTTGAAGTCTAATTTGCGACCTCAACCTAAAGAGGTTGAAGATTGTAATGTAGGAACAAATGAAAATCCCAAGATGGTCAAAATTTCTAAGTATCTTCTGACTCAAATATAGAGTAAATATGATGAGTTACTTAAACAATATAAAGATGCTTTTGCATGGTCTTATGATGATTTAAAAACTTATGATACTTTTGTTATTGAACACAAGATTCCATTAAAACATGGTATTAATCCTTTTAAGCAGAAGCTTAAACAGATAAACCCAATTCTTTTGCCAGAAATAGAAAAGGAGGTTAAAAAATTCCTTGATGTAAAAATAATTGTTCCCCTTAGATACTCAGAATGGGTGGACAATTTGGTCCTTGCTAGGAAGAAGAACAATGAAATAAGACTCTGCGTTGATTTTAGGAAATTAAATCAGTGTTCTCTTAAAAATAACTACCCGCTACCAAAAATGGACCATGTCTTAGAGAAGGTAGTAGGGGATAACAAGATTTCTATGATTGATGGTTTCTCAGGATATAATCAGATTGATGTTCATAAAGATGATAGAGAAAATATTGCATTTACTACTCCATGGGGAACTTGTATGTATGATAAAATGCCTTTTGGTTTAATGAATGCTGGAGAAACTTTCCAGAGAGCAATGGATATCACGTTTGTCAGTGAGAGAGACAAGTTTGTTGTTATTTATCTAGATGAACTGACAGTTTTTTCCAATTCTGATGTAGAAGATTTGGTGCACCTCAGACAAACTTTTGAAAAATGCAAAAAATTTGGTTTGTCTCTTAATCCCCAAAAATCACACTTTTCCATGCAAGAAGGTAAACTTTTAGGTCAGATAGTTTCAAAAGATGGAATTAAGGTTGATCCTAAACGAGTTGAGGCAATTGACCTGATTAATATTCCTAGAAATAGAAAAGAGATTCAATCCTTTTTGGGAAAGATCAATTTTCTGAGGAGATTTATTCCTAACTTTGTTGAAATAATCAAATTGATTACATATATGCTAAAAAAGGACAATGAAGTAAAATGGACTGCAGAAGCCAAAGCATCTTTCTAACGTGTTAAGAAAGCTATATGATAAGCACCAGTATTGGAAAGTCCAGACTATACAAAATAGTTCTTCATCTTCTCTTTTGATTTTGAACATACCGTGGCAACAATGCTCCTTCAAAAGAATGAAGAAGGATTCGAACAACCAATAGCCTTTTTCAGCAAAAGCCTCAGGGATGGAGAGCTAAGATATGACATTCTCTAAAAAAAGGCTTATGCAATGGTGAAGGCTCTCAAGGATTTCATAACATATGTCTTTCACTCCAAAATAATCGCTTATATACTAGCAAATGCAATTAAAGATATCTTGGTTTAGCCAGACAGTGATGGAAGAAGAGGTAGATGGTTGGATAAAATTTAAGAGTTTGATTTAGAAGTAAAACCAACCAAACTAGTGAAAGGTCAAGGTCTGGCAAGGCTGTTAGCCGAATCAAATTTTAGAGCACTTGGAATAAATACCTTCGAATCACATGATTCTCTTCTAGATATAGAGGATATTGATGATCAAGCACCCTGATCCGGATTATTTTCGGCACGAAATGAGAGCGGAGATATAATAAAGAAATGCATAGAGATATTGCAGATATTCAATAATATAACAGAAATGTATTAGAGATGCAACCATAAA
>JZKD02S2064550.1:74791-90371 GCA_000966675.3 Picea glauca
CCAAAAGTCATGTGGGCCCCGTTTGGGTAAGTTAGTACATCAACTTCCTAGGGTCGTAACTTTTGCATACGATCTCCGTTTTAGGCGTATGATAGCTCGTTGGAAAGGTATCGTCAAGGAGATTCATTTTGGGGGATCAATCATGCCTTAAGCTATCATTGAGAACCTCGATCTCGAAAAACCTTCATTTGGGCCCTCAAAATGGCCCCAGATATTAAAACCTGCTAAAAATAGTAAATTGCCAAAATTGCCAGAAAGCCGTTTTGAGCCATTTGGAAAAGGTAGGTGGCCACCGATATCCACCTAGATCACACCCATTATTCAGATTGAAGAATTTTGTTCCTCCTGATCTTGATACAATGATATTGTTACATATATCTTTACTCTTCAATGTCCAAGTGACATGACTCCCAAAATCAAGAACTTTAAAGTTACATGCAATTAAGTATTGCATTATAGATGGAAAACTATACTGGAAAGACCCTCTGGGTTTCTTGTTATGTTGACTGATATAATCTGAAACAAAAGGTGTCATTGATGAATTTCATGAAGGAGTATGCGAAGGACATCATACTTGGAGGGAAACAACTTACAAAATTTTAAGGGGAGGATATTATTGGCCAAAATTATTTACTGATGTAAATGAAAGGGTTCGAGATTGCAATTCATGCCAATTGTTTGCTGGTAAGCAAAATCTTCCTGCCTTACCTTTAATTCCAGTAAAAGCTGAAGATCATTTCTTACAATGTTGCCTGATATAATCTGAAACAAAAGGTGTCATTGATGAATTTCATGAAGGAGTATGCGAAGGACATCATACTTGGAGGGAAACAACTTACAAAATTTTAAGGGGAGGATATTATTGGCCAAAATTATTTACTGATGTAAATGAAAGGGTTCGAGATTGCAATTCATGCCAATTGTTTGCTGGTAAGCAAAATCTTCCTGCCTTACCTTTAATTCCAGTAAAAGCTGAAGATCATTTCCAACAATGGGGCCTAGAATTCATTGGAGAAATTCATCCACAATTGAGCGCTCAACATAGATGGATCCTGACCGCTACTGACTATTTTACGAAATGGGTTGAAGCCATTCCAACTCGGAATGCTGCAGATTCAGTAGTGATAAAATTTTTGGAAGAAAACATCCTAGCAAGATTTGGTTGTCCTAGGAAAATAGTTACTGATAATGCTCAGGCTTTTAAATCTATGGTAATGATCAATTTCTGTCAGAAATACAATATTATTTTAGGTCATTCTACAACTTATTATCCTCAGGGAGATGGGTTGGCCGAATCATCTAACAAGAGTTTGATGACTATAATCAAGAAAGTTTTGACAAAAAACAAAAAATATTGGCATATACACTTAAAATACGCCTTATGGGCAAACCGAATTGGCACCAAAAAATCTATAGGTATGTCTCCTTTCTAATTAGTTTATGGTATCGATGTTATTCTTCCTATTAATCTTTCTCTTCCTGTAATGAAACTCTGGAAGGATGAAAATGAAGAGCCAAATGATGTTATGAGAAGAATAAATCAAATCATCGAAGTTCAACAAAATAGAGTAGAAGTGGATGATAAGATCAAAAAATACCAGGATAATATGAAATCCCTTTTTGATAAAAAAAAGATAAATACAAGGAGTTTCTTCCTGGCGATTTAGTTTTAAAATGGGAAGCTCGAAAGGAAGATGCATGGAAACATGGAAAATTCGATCATCTCTGGTTTGGACCTTTCAAAATCGTAGCTGCTAAGGGAAAAAACTCATTCTCGTTGGAAAATATTAATGGAGAAATTATTGACGCTCCTATCAATGGGTGTTATTTAAAACATTTCACACAGTAGTTACTTTTTAGAATTCCATTGTATATATCAAATTGGATTGACATTGGCATTTTAATTTTCTATTTTTTCTTTTCTTTTTGTAAATTACCCGAGTCATTTGATCATTTGTTGTAAATGTTTTCAATAAATTTATGATTTCTTGACATCATTAAAATGAAAAATAAAAACATCTGTATCACATATCATCTCTATTCTACAGGATTATTCGATATTTTGTATTTCATTCCTTTTGTAGAATATATCCCGTTGAGCAGGAAACGAGGTTGAATAAAAACTCGACACTCGTCTTTCAAGCATTTGATTTCTCTAAAAACAGGTGATAAATAAGTAATCTTCCTTGCTGAAATTTCAAAAGGAAAATAAGATATGAGTGCCTACTCTTCTTATAGTTCAAATAAAAATTAAAAAATTCTTTTCAAAATGAATGTGAGGGAAGTTTTTCTCATGAAAATATTATCACCTGACCTAAAAATAAGATATGTATAAAATTATAACTTGAAGTATCCTGCTGATAAATTCTAAAGCCATCTCTGAAATGAAAATAAAAACAATAATAAATAAACTTGAAAGAAGTCTGAACTAAAGACACAAACTCACGTGGGATTAGGATATTTTGTTTCAGATCCTCCGAATCTTTGATTTGGTTATTTTTACCTATCCCCACATTTTTATCCATTTCATATTTCTTTTTCGTTTCTCCTCCTTTTAGTCTTCATAGAAATAAAGAAACTTACATTGACTCTGAAAACTTAAAAACATATTTTCAAAACAAGATTAGGTGAAAATCTTTATGTTCCTTTGATTTTAATTGAAAAAATATGTCTAGGCTAATCCTGATAATTTTAGCTCTGCCATCAGACTTTAAACTGACTAATTTGCTCAAGGTTGACCCCTAAAAAATTAAAATTGCCAAAAAATTTCTCCTATAGGTGAAGGTGTATTGAAAATTGGAAGAAATTTAGTTTCAGAGTATTCTTGAAACTATTGAAAGACCTTCCTTTCAGTCTAAATATTTTAAACATATGTAATCCCTTGTATGTTACATACAAATTGATTGCCCCCACTTCAAAATATTAAAATATAAGACAAATGGTGAAAGGGAATACATAATTTGATTGACCCCATCTTGTCCAAAAGGGACGATGAAAGGAAATTCATATATTGATTTCCCTCATATAAGAGAAACACATTTTTGTTAATTGAAGTGGTGAAAGGAAATTCAATGGGAGAAGTAGATAACTTCATCGAGGTACTGAACAAGATCATTGGCAGTGAAACAATATCTATGATATCTATAAGGTTGTCATACATAACTATATATCATACTCTGTTATCTAATGATCTTTCCAATGGTTTTTTACATCCTAAACCAAATAGGGATTCCCCGAATAAATATGTTACATCTACTTAACCTTGAAGCGAACAAAGTCAGTCGAAGCTGATATTTTAGTTAAAATTATTTTGATTATCTTAAACAATTCTGAAATCAATTTTAAGAAAAAATAAATTTTTAGTAGCCTGACTTGAGATCAATCATTAAGTATGTTTTGAAGGTTTTTGATATTTGGTTAAGTTCATTTTTCTATGTATGATTAATTCTTAAATAAAAATGAAAAATGTTTTTCAAAAGGCAATAATGACTCCATTACCCAATAGAAGAACTGGGTTTATTGTTCTTTCACACCGCACAGGGAGCCACAATCCCCAGATGGAGCCTATGTTGGAACATGTATAATTTTGAGGTTTTGAACTCAAGATTTTACCTCTTAGAAGTAAAAAATTTTACCCAAAAAAGCAAAAAACTTAGAGAATTGCCATTTTTTTTTTAAATAAATCCAAGGGTCATTGTTCTTCAATAAGGCGCTAATAATGTCCTTTGTCGATGAGTCACTCTGAGTTGATCGAACGGTTCTAATGATCTTTGGAGTATCAAAGCGTTGAAGTAATGAATATTACAAAAAGTAAAACATGTTTTAAAGAGTTAATAAAACATTTAAATAAATTTAATTAATCATGATTAAGTATTAATAAATTATTCTGAGAATTCGGCCTTCGAAGGATTTCTATCATGCTACATTTAAAACCTCTGAATGCCAAGCCGTCGAATTGTTAATGACGTTTATGATTGGCTAAAGTTAACGATTTGTATAATTATTGTGATTTGCCAGGTAATAAATTCCATCAGACCTTTTAATAATCTCTCTATAAACAGATCTATACAAAGACCGATAGATTTTATAAAGCTCTTCAAATTTCAAAATCATTTTACCATTTACAATTAACATTTTTTCATTAAGTGAAGAGCTTACAGACTTCTCTTGTTACAAGAAGGCTAATGTTATTTCCTTAAGGATTATAGCGCCATAAAAAGTTGCAAGGAAGCTCAATAGATCAGATTTCAGAATCTAGCGAAACGCTAAACCAAGTTTGGAAGCCTGATAAACTAAGAAAGGGACCAAGTATGGCAGGGAAGGGCTAAATTGACAAAATGAGAAGCAAAGAAGATAATAGAGAGAAGAAAGAAATGGGAGAAATAATGTGTAGAGCGAAATGCTCCGGAATGTTGAATCCCCAAAGTGAGATATCTAGCGTCATGTGTCCTTTTGATTTGGACGACTGAGATTTACTTCAGAACTCCGGGCTTTGGGCGTTCCGAGATGCATAACATCGAAAACCTTCTAGAGAGATAAGTCTCCAAAGTGAGAGATCTGGCACCGCATGTCCTTTTGATTTGGATGGCTGAGATTTACTTCGGAACTCCGGGTTTCAGACATTCCGAGATGCATAACATCACAAACCTTCCGGAGTGCTAAGTCTCCAAAGTGAGAGATCTGGCACCGTGCATCCTTTTGATTTGGATGGATGATATTTACTTTGGGACTCTGGGCTTCGAGCGTTCTGAGATGCATAACATCACAAACCTTCCGAAGTGCTAAGTCTCCGAAGTGAGAGATTTGGTGCCGCACATCCTTTTGTTTTGGATGACTGGAATTTACTTCGAAACTCTAGGCTTCGAGTGTTTTGAGATGCATAACATCACAAACCTTCTAGATTTCTAAGTCTTCGAAGTGAGAGATCTGGCGCCACGTGTCCTTTTGATTTGGATGGTTAATATTTACTTTGGAACTTCGGGAGTTCTCACTTCATGCATTCGTCTTTCTTTCGAAGTGGTTATCCACCAGAGTGCAGGATCTCCTGCCACGTGTCCACTTCGATCAATGGTCTGGATCCCCTTTGGGAATCTGGGCCTTCGAGAGTTCTTTACTCAGCACTGGTTGCTTCCCCCCGAAATATGAGATCGGTGAATACATGGATATCTAACATGTGTCCCCTGCTTGGGTCGACAGACATGAATTTCATGAAGTTCTCTCTGTCTTCTCTACATGTGACCGAGAGCTGTGATCTTGGCTTAATCTTTGGGTGCTTATCTCACTTTGCAATATTGACAGTCATGTTTTAATGGATCATGGAGATCAGCGACCAAGAGAGATTGTGGGGGGTGAAGTTGTGTGGGGTTTAATTTTGAAGGGCGGTCCCGCAATCTAAACCACGATTTTCTCTCGGGGGTACGTGGCATCACCATTTGCATTGCAGGATGAAAGGCGGGTTACCTCAAAACCATTTCCTCGCGCCCCCGCAAAACATAAAAGTATAAAGGGCCTTTAGGTCATTTGTTTTATTCGATTGTTATTTGATGCTGGACCGTTAGAATCCTGACTCAACACCTGTCCTCAACCCATTGTATCTTTCACCCTCCACACATCACTTACCCTGTCTATCCCTGACACCTACATTCTCGCATCCACTCATCCCACCTTCTTATTGGGCACTTGTCCCCACGTCATCCTATTCATGAACAATTACTCTTCTCCGTAACTGTTAGCCATCCCATAACGAGCCAACACTGAGCCACCTGTCCAATTACCACTCCCATATCTTCAACTGCAATTATTTATCCCATTAAACACATTCGAAGGAACAGATGGCAACAAAATCAGGTGGCAAAGATAGTAAGCCAATGATTGTGGTGGCCTTAATGGACATGTGTACCCAGTTCAAAGAACAAAGGAAGACAAGTGCATCTGTGAGAAAATGAGGGGACATATGAAGCACCAACACATCAAATCAAAACTCAACAATATGTGCATGCTGTTATTTCATTCAGATTGTATTCTATTTTTAGGTAGATATTGTGGGAAGTCCAACGGTTTTCAGTGAGATTTTTTTTGTATAAATAGATAGATTTTAGATCTATTCAGGGCTACTTCCTGCCGAATGTAAAAGATAATTATTTTTTGAATATCAATACAAGTGAAAACATAGATTCTAAGTTTCGTTCAATTTGAGTTATGTTTTTCCATCTCTCTGAATTTCTTTCTATAGTTCTTGAAGAGTGAATGATTACAATTTAGTACTACATCTACTGTGATCATAATATATATCAAAAGTTCATTCAGTAACAACTTTTCCTATGTTATTACTGTGAGTAAAACAAGACCTGTGACTTGTGTGAATTACTACATTTTTTTTTATCTCCTCTCAAGGGCGCAACTTCTACTTTCTTTTACTACAAACAAGGTGAGACTTTTTTTTTTTTTTTACAGGAATGGATATGGTTTTATATTAAAGCCTTGGCATGAATGCCTCAAATCAGATTACAAAATATGGGAGAAAAGCCCAATTTTCCTCCCTTGTCAGGAATTCAATGACTCAGATACTTATGTGCCGGTGTTTCTTACATATAGTAATCGAATCAATCTCCTAAATTTTCCCTAACTTGTGGATACAAACGAACTATTGCAGTACAATGCAATAAAACATGTGTGCTAGATTTTAAGGGATTGGGTCCCATTTTTCGTCCTTGTCTCTTAAAAGAGTGTCGGAGGGAAGAAGTACAACTTTGTTGGCTTCCAAATCCGCATCCTTATTATTCTCCCAAAATACATGAAAGAAGTTCACACTTTGAAGGGTTTTTACCATTGTTTTGATTCTTTTCACCAATCTTGAAAACCTGAGATCTTTAGGAACAAAGTTGTCCACTATAGTTTTTATAATGGACCAAGAGTCACCAATTACATTTGCCTCTTTAATGCCTACTTCCTTGACTTTCTTGAGGCCTTGGAGCAGAGCCAACACTTCTTCTTTTGTGCTAGTGTTATGTCCCAAGCCCCAGACATAACTATGCTTGATTCTTCCCTCTATATTCTTAATGACACCTTCTGCACCTACTTTCCCGGGATTGCCTTTGGCAGCCCCGTCGAAGAATAAAGTATGTATGGACTGCTTGATGATCCAAGCTAAGAAGTATTTCTCGTTGAGTCTAATTTTCCATTCTTTACTTATATTGCTTTGCCTTGCTGTTATAGAGAATTGAAGGCCCATCATATCGCCCCATTCCAAATCCTGCAGGCTTAAATTTGTTGCCTCAAGATGATCGCCCAAGCTTTCTTTCAACTGGATTTTGATCTTGGCCATGATTATCTTTGCATTCTGTGCTTTACCTCTAAAAATTCTCTTATTTATTTCTAGCCAGATTTGTCAACAAATAATCTTTGGCAAGGAAAGCCAGGCGACTTTAAAATTGTCATTATTTGGGAGTACACCTGGATAGCTGTGAAGCCAACTAGCAAACAGATCGTGATGGAAGTGGGGATTGCGAAATTGTTTCCCCAAGGGCCCAGAACCTCATTCCAGACCTCTACAGTGAATTTACATTCCAGCATTAGGTGGCAAGAATTCTCTTCATTTTCATAGCACATCAAGCATCTAGATGGCCCATGGAAGCCTCTTTTCTTCAATCTGTCCTCAGTTAAAATTCTATTATGGCACATGAGCTAACAGAAGAATTCAATTTTTGGAATGGTCTTGTGACACCATAGCCCCTTCCAAAGCACATGATTAGGTAGGACATGAGGCTGTTCCAACAATTTTGCATATCCCATCGCCACTGTATAGCAGCCAGAGTGAGAACCCCAACCACGTTGGTCCCACCTCCTAGTGTGGATCGGGGCCATGCCCTTCAGGTGAGTGAATAAGACATCGCAGTTTGAATTTAGGTCCAAAGGAACCTGGAGCTGCTTCCAACAAGTCCAAGAACATCTGTCCCAACATGAGATGTCCCACAGGGTGTTAAAGCTAGCACTGGACATCGAGGCTCGCAGCGCATGCAGAGAACGATTTTCAGCAAGAGGAGGGTTATTCATAATGTTGTCATCCCATATACTAATTTGTTGTCCATTGCCCAGGATCTAGAAGGCGTGGTGATGGATCAACGGGATGGCATGAGCACAAAGTTTGAGCAATTGCGAACCTGTTTTTGTGAGGGGACTGTTAAGACAACATTTTCTTTGCTCACTGAGATATTTCCTCCACATAGTTTTTTGCGCCCAACTAGGCTTAGAAGAACTGAGCCTCTAAACGATTTTTCCCCCCATAGAAACATTTCGAGTGTGAAGATCTTTGAAGTTCAATCCTCCTTCCATCAGAGGCTTGGTGACTTTGTCCCAACTAAAAAGAGGGATTATTTTTTCATTTTGTTTGCCACCTTTCCAAAAGAACCTATGAATGAGATCCTCCATCTTCCTGAGGATGCAGATTGGAGCAAGAAAGATAGAGAATTGAAAGATCGAAAGACTGTTGAGAACAACCTTGATCAACACTGACTTACCAACAAGATTGAGCCATGAGAAACCCCAGGCCTAGATCTCGAGTTTAAACTTATCTAATAGTGGGAGCCAATATCTGCTGAAGGAATTCTTTTGGAAGATTGGGAGGCCTAGATACTTGAACGAAGTCCAATTGGAAGAGCCAGAAAATCCCAGACATCTGGAAATGGAGCTAAGAGCACTGTTAGATATGTTCTAGCTATAAATATGACATTTCCCTGTATTTAGTTTGCTGCCTGTAGCATCACAGTAATCATCCAACACTTCTTTGAAACTTGTAGCAGAAAGGACAGAGGGTGCGCCCAACATTAGAGAATTGTCGGCAAATAGAGCATGGTTAATTTTTTTAACTCCTTTAGCAATATTAAGGCCCAGGATCTCTTGGTCAAGTTGCTTCTTGTCCAAATAGAAACTTAGAACAGAGGTTTGAAGAAAAAAAAGGAGGGGAGAAAGAGGACACCTCTGTCGAAGCCCTCTTGAAGCTTTGAAGAAGTCCGTTGCTCGCCCATTCACCAGAGGGGCGATTAAAGGCTCGGAGATACAAGCACGGATCCAATTGATAAACTCGTGCCCAAACCCAAACTTGTGCAAAACATCAAAGATAAAGCTGTATCTAACATGATCAAAAGCATTAGCTAGATCTAGTTTGATAACCATACCCATTTCTTTTCGTTGTAGGCTTGAGTGAATCGCCTCTTACACTAGGATAAAATTGTCCACACTCTACCTCCCATGCACAAAACCACCTTGATTTTTTGAGATAATATTAGGAAGGATACCTTTCAATCTATTGGCTATCACCTTGGTAATCAGCTTGTAGCCTATGTTGCATAACGAAATAGGTTGAAATCTGTTGAAAGAATTGGATCCCTTTGCCTTCAGGATGAGGGAAAGAAAGGTTGAGTTCGTGCTTCCCCCAATTTTCTGATAGGCTTGGGACTTCAAGAACATTTTGTGGAAGTCTTTTTCCACTATCTACCAACAAGATTGGAGAAATCTAGTTGTGAAGCCATCTAGGTGAGACTTATCTGTAATTGATACCTGAATTTGTTTTAACATTTTTGTAAATCATTTCTACATCACTTGACATTATAACTGCGACTCAGATAACAAGATGCAACCTCTGTATTGTCTTATTATTAATTTCATTTAAAGATTATTTCTTAGAAAACTGAAGGTATAAAAAGCACTTATAAAATAATTCATTTTAAATCTTTGATGCCTGACATTATTATTTGAGTCTTAGAATCAATCTCAGGAATAATAGAAGCGAAGGTAAGGTCGATGGCTAGTGATCCGATATTATTTAAGCATACATCACACGACCTATGCATGATGGACGAGTGTTAGCACTCGATAAGGCGATATGAGTGCACTGTGATAATATGTACCCCATGTCAGTTCACATGGGAAGGCCACGTGTCAATCTAAGGAGATGCCATGTGTCATGCCAAGTACCATGTCATGTGTCATGACAAGTTATTATTTTTCACGACGTCTCTTAAGAGGATTTGTTAATGTGTCAAGCATGGGTCTATTTGAAGGCAAGAATCCATGGGATGGCACTGTTAATTCCTGAGCGTCAAATTTGGGGATTGATATCCACCATTGATCATAGTCAAGGATGATCAATTAGACTCTGGATTGTCGGAGACTTTTGACGAGTGGAGAAGTTTTGACTTTCGATACCTTGTGGGTATGTTTCACGAGCTTGTTGAATGACATATGGTGGCGTATCATAGGACCACATGTCTAGGACGCCAAATCATACCGGGTCGAGGGTCAAGGGACAAAATTCACCCAAGCCCTCCTGGTGGGTTGATGGTCCGATAACCCATCATGAAATATCCCATATCCCAACATACATGTGGCACCTGCTCATGTCGGACTAAGCCTTTGAGGGTTAATTAAAACGAGAATAATCTAAGACTTGGGGACCCAATAAGACGAAGGGTCTGGTGGATTAGGTGGCAAGCACCACGATGATGCTATGGAAACTTCCACACATGTAAAAGAGGACGACATGTCATGATATGGAATTTCCACATCAAATGACCAGATGATGTTGAGCCATTTGGATTTACATTGGAAAATACCTATAACTTTAAATGACCATAAATTTTGATCCAAACCTCGAATCTAGAAAAAATTACAGTCATTGGAAAGATCTTGATGAGAAGAAGACAATGGAATCCTCAAGAAGAGGTTTGGAGATGGTTGAAAGAGAGCAGAAATTTAATACCCCATCCCTTAAAAGGGTACTTAGGGGGTTGGGTGTGTTACAAAGTGTTATTAGAGAGGAAACTACACTTGACCTGCTTGGGCTCACTAAAAGAGTCAAATAAAAAAAATATTAGAAAGTTTATAAGGGAGAGGGCACACTACCCTACACTATCCACAAGGGCCTATTAGTGTCTCTTAGTGCAAATATCGAGACCACCAGCGCAGAGTAACCGTCTTTTAACTCACGAATGACTTGTGTGTGCACTTTTAATCAAAACAATCAATCCCTTAGTGTAAACTTTGGCTAATGTCACAAAATATACCAATGAGGATCTTTGATCTAACCAGAAAGAATGATCACTATATTAACGCGACCTCCAGGGATGTGACCATGGAAACTACGACCAACGATGGATCTTGGTCGACTTATCTATCTAACGGCCCTGATTTTACCTGATATGTGGAATTCAATGCATGTTGTTGTGCAGACAATTAACACCTTAGATCTCCAGACTGATAATGTCCCTGCATTAACATCTGTGGGGATTTATTTTAAACCTTAATTACTAGAAAGAGGAACAAAATTATATGATGATTCTACATGATTAAATATGGAATGTATGTTGTTGTTATTTACTAAATTGTTGAAGTGGAATTCTAGTTTACAAAAAAAAAATTACCTATGTTGTTTAAAAGTTAAAGGACAAATCAACTAATGGAAAACTGTTGATCATAAACACTTACCTAGTCAGTGACTTCCCATACAAGTTATAAGTAAAAGTATGGTGACCCACCATGAATGGGAAGAGATATCCCATAATAAATAAGAATAATCTGATGAAAGGAGAGTGGTAGAAACCCCTCCAAACCTGATTGAGACAGTGAGAATTTTTAGGGTAGAGTTGCAAATATTTAAGGATAACAATGACAGGCTAATGAAGGAGCAGGAAAAACAGACTAAAATAAATGCAGTCTTGCTGCAAATCCTGTCTTACATACAAAAGCAGTTTCAATGTGGGCCAACAACCAGTAACATGGACAAACATCAGCCTGAGAAAACCCAGAGTCTGCATGAGATGCAGAGGCATGAACTTGAAATCATTAATGCAAGAAGAAACACTCCCAATAAGGCTTGAGATGGAACCAAGAGGCATGCCAAAACCAAAGACTCATCTGAGGATTCCTTTAATGAAGGAGCATGAATTCCTAAGGAACTATCCAGTAGTGAGACCAGTTCACATTCCCATCAGAGAAGAAAGAAGAGGAAGCACTCTAGGGGCATTGACCCTAAAGAAGTTAAGAAATCCAGGCCACCCACTTTTGATGGAGAAATCAAGAAGAGGGAAGAAGCAAAAGCTTGGATACTTGGCCCAAAGAAGTATTTTAGAGTTCACAACTACTCTAAAAACTTGAAAGCCTGAATGGCTATATTTAACCCAAATGAGAATGCCTCTATCTAGTGGGAGGAACTTAGAAATGTAAAAAGAATCCGGGAGAAGGAGCTATTTTGGGGTAAATTTGAGAAATAATTCAAGAAGAAGTACATGTCAAAGAGGTACTATGATGACAAGACTAAGGAGTTCTATGAACTCAAACTAGGACAACTCACCATAGATGAATACATCAACAAGTTTCTGGAACTACTAAGGTACGTGCCCTATATAAAGGAAGAAAATAAAAATATGCAACGATACCTTAGTGGACTACCTCAATGCTTCCAAAACATAATTGAATTTGATGAGCCTAAGACCATGGAAGATGCTATTAATAAGTCTAGGTATTGTTATGAACAAGTCAGCCACAAGGTTGAACATCCCAAAGATTGGAAGAAGAAGACTAAAATGAGATTTAAGAAGAAGGGGGGGGGGTTAAACCATCAAGGTTTAAAAATTATGGGAAGAGTTACAGGAGGAGATTTCCTACAAAAAGTGTGAATCAACATAACTTCCCATCTCAAAATGAAAACAAAACTTTTGGATCAACCCCAGGAAGGACTGGAAGTACAAAGAAGGAACCATTTAAATGTTTGGGTTGCAGAGAAGAGAATCTGCTGAGGGAGTGCCCTCATACAAAACCTAGTAAGGGAGTCTACAACATCCAAGAGGCTACCACGATTGATGATGTGGTCAGGATTATGCCAAACATTCATGCTACTTTGGACAATAGGAAAGCATACCACCAAGCATCAGTGGTGGAAATGGAAGGTATGGTCACCAACCATCTTATTTCTATTCTGATTGACCCTGGTTCTAATATGAGTTATATTTCTCCTCAAACTGTTGAGAAGTGTAAATTAAAACAAGCAAAACATGCTAAACCATTGCTGGTACAACTAGCCACTAGAACAAAAAGAAAGATAATAAAGGTCATAACAACATGACAAATCATTATGAATGTGTTGCCTACCCAAGCCAACTTAAACATCCTTCCTCTAGGATCATATGACATGTTGATTGGCATGGATTGGTTGGATACCCATAAATCCAAGCTGGATTGTTATAATAAAACCTTAGAATGTGAAGATGATGGAGGGAGGAAAATAAATCTACAGGGAATTCAAAATCATGTCTTAGTGAGACAGATATTATCCCTCAAAATGAAGAAGTATTTCAGGAAGGGATGCCCTTTGTATGCAATACAAGTATTGAACTTCGTTGAGGACCAAAAACCAAGCCTAGTAGACCACCCTATACTGAAAGAATATATAGATGTGTTTCTTGAAGAGGTACCAAGTTTACCTACAAGGAGAATTATTGATTTCTTAATAGAGCTTGTACCTGGAGCAGTGCCAATGAATAGAGCACCCTATATGATGAGTACCCCAGAGCTAGTTGAGCTCAAATTGCAGCTGAAAGAAATGTTAGACAAGGGTTACATTCATCCTAGTGTGTTTCCTTGTGGAGAATTGACCTTATTTGTAAAAAAGAAGGATGGCACACTCAAGTTGTGCATAGACTATAGAAAACTCAATAAAATGACAATTAAGAATAAGTAACCCTTGCCTATAATTGATGACTTATTTGACCAGTTAAGAGGTGCTACCATCTTCTCCAACATTGATTTGAGATTTGGATAACATCAAGTCCAAATTAAGGATGAGGACATCCATAAAAATGCCTTTAGGATAAGGTATGTGAACTGTGAATTTGTGGTGGTTCCATTTGGTCTTACCAATGCACCAACCACCTTTGTGTGTTTGATGAATAGTGTACTCAACAAGTTCTTAGATTGAATTGTATTGGTTTTTATGGATGATATCCTAATTTATTCAAAGAAAATGGAAGAGAATGAAGAACATCTCAAGTTATTACTCCACGTACTAAGAAAGCACAAGCTCTATGCAAAGCTTAGTGAGTGTGAATTCTTCCAAAAGAAAGTTCACTACCTAGTGTTGACCAAAAAATCTGCTTTGGACTCAACATGGTGTTTAACACCTCCATTCCTCCACAAAATCTGGAATGTGTTATGGTTCCAGTCAAATAAAGTGGCAGGGGGTCATAGTTATTATGGCCTCTGCCCTTGAAAGAGTATCAATGGGATTCCTTCAGAGGGTTTTTATTTGAGTATGTAAAGACTTGTCAGGCACTAGAGAGTATCATGTAACAAGGTCAAGTCAGTTGGCACTAGTCCATGTCAGTTCAGGGTTGTTTCACTCTGTTGGGTCAGTGCTTCCAGGATCAGTTGAGATCTAGTGAGGAAAAATGGATATCAAAGTCATGATTCTCCCTACCCTCAAATGGTCCGGTTAGAGCTATCACAAGTTTGTCAATTATTTCGGGAAAAGGGGGGGAAACTATCTCACATAGCGGGGTTTCATGACAGATATAGACAAATCAATGTCAAAGTCAAACTTTGACTTGGCACAATTTTCGAGGAATATTAAAAAATATAGACAAAAAAAAAAAACCAGAAGATTGGGAAAATAAAGAGAAGGAAACGTATCCCTCATGCAATATTGGGGAAATTATATTTTTTTGAAAAAATAAAAAATACAAAACCCTCCCTCTCCTCTCTCTCAAGTCATTTTGGCATTTTGGCCAAGGGGAGAGAGAGCTCTGCAACAGGTCTTCAATGGTAGAGGAAGGATTCCTGACAACAAGTGCAGGTCTTCATTGGGAAGACAACCATAACCATGCACCAACCTTCAAACACATAGCTAGGTAACCCCCCATCAGTCCCAGTTCAAAAAGAAAGAAAAACTTGCTGGTTATAGTGGATTTTTGCATGGAAAAATGTTATTTCTTCCTTCAGAATGGTTGTTTTTGTTAGAAAAATAGGACCGTGGAGCAATAATATAAAACAAATGCAGAAACAAAACACAGAAGACACATAATACAAGAGAGACACAGATTTACGTGGTTCACCCAGTGTGGGCTACGTCCACCAGAGAAATTTCTAGGTCCTTCCTTTATTATTATCCAGCAAATGAAGGGATACAACCTACAACAAAACCCGCTGTAACTTCCTCTTCTTTCTCTCACAGTCTCCTCTCTCAGAATACAATATCCACCACCCTCCATAGCCACAATACATTTCCCTCAAAAAAAGAGGGTTCCCTTCTAGGGAAAAAAACCCTAACATAATTTCTACCGTTAGATTTGCGATCTTATAATGAATGGTCCAGATTTATAATGAAATTACAATATACTTTTACAAGGAAATTTTTGCTTCGGGGGCTTCACCCTCGAACCCCCATCGGGGGACGCTGCCCCCAAACCCCCGCTAGGGGCCCCCTCTGCACTCCCCCGCGTGGAAGAGTGTACATACTTCTGGGGTGTAAATACTTCATGGGGTATAAACATGGCTGAAAGTAAAAGACCTATAAATCAGGAAGATAATCAGG
>JZKD02S2064550.1:102609-117809 GCA_000966675.3 Picea glauca
CCAAATTCCACCCAGAATTTCATTGGGATTTCCCAGAGTGACAAGGGCTTGTTATTGGTCCAAAAAGCACGCACCGGAAGGAGGCCTAATTGGGGGCCTCCGAGGCCAAATTGGGTCGGACGAGGAAAACCCATTTCAACTATAGGTATGCAGGCTTGTAGTATCCTATCAATTATGGTGTCCAACCCAAAATTTTCTACCAATTTAAAAATTTTCCCTGATCAGTTTCTCGACCAACTCCTTCCCGCATACCTTTCCGAGGCCATATCTTACTCATCCAGAGTCATATTTGCGCCAAATGAAAGGGAGAATAAAGGTAGAAAATGGATATACATAATGGGAATAAGAAAAATCATTTTTTTGGCAATTTGGTACAGGGGAAATGCCTCTCAAGTTTTAGGCCCAGGGGATCCCTTCGCCGAAACAAGCCCAAATCGAAGCCATGCTTTGGTCAGCTCACAGGGAAACTTATAGGCAACAAAGGGGCGGTATAATCAGGTATGAAAAGTGTCTGAACAACGAGAATTTCCTTACATGCAACGACCAAATCCCAAAGTCCTCTTTCCCTCCTAAGAAGCTCTGCAATTTCCCCACACCTTGGGGCTTCATCCCGGTGAATTTGGTAGCCATAGATGGCCGAGAACTGTCCTAAATCACCTCATCTATAGTTGAAAAACATGGCAGCAACAAAAGAGTCTTTGGGATGATACAAATCCCAAGGCAAATGATGATGTGGCATATTAATTTTTTCATTTTATGAAAAAATACTTTTTGTAATAGTTTGGTCTTGCATAATTTGCATTTGGCATGTATACATTGTAATTAAGAGGCCAAATTAGATTTGATTTGATCCCTTTTGGATAAGATTCCCTTTTTAGGATAAGTTTACTTTTTGGTAAAAATACAAAAACACTTTAGGGTTGGTCCACTTGTCACTTTTCCAAAAGTGACAAGTGTCTTATGACCTAACCCTAAGCCTTCACCTCTCCTTTATAAATAAGAGGGATGGCATTGTAAAAAGGGAGGATGAATATAGTAAAAAAGCTCTGCTAAAATTTTCCAAGACTCTTTGTGTGTGTGATACTTGTTAAATTTTAGTTGTTGGACATGTCACTTGTTCGTTAAGGGTTGAGGGGTAGAAGTAAATACTTGTTATGTTAGCTATGTTCAGGAGGGATTGGTTAGCTAGATGTTTTTTGTTGCTTCCTTGGGTTTAACTTACTTGCTTTAATTTTCTATCAACTTTGTTTAACTTTTTTGATGTGTTTTAGTGCATATTTTCTGAATTATTCAGTTGTTTTCAGCCTTAGTTAGTGGTCGGGAGTCCTAAGGCCCCTTAGGACAACCCTTAAATAAGCCTTTTAACTTGTTTTTCATACTTGTTTTCTTCCTTATTTTGTTCATGTATATTTCTGTTATGTTTTCTTGTTGTTAACCTTGTTGTCCCAAACAGGAAAATTGACCATTTTGGTCAATTTCTCCCCATGGGACAACCATCTTATCTGGATGTTCTCTATCTTTTAAGTATAAATTTCTGTTTCATTTATTTCAGTTTTTTCATATATAAACACTAAAATTTCGTTGTTTGAGGAAAAGGGGCCAACATGACAACAAAGAAAAACATCAAATCTGATCGGTAAATCCACCCAATCACTCTCATATTCACTTATATTCACTAGCACTCTTTATAAACTTTTTGACATATATACCCATGTTGATATGTTTTCCTTGTGTAAATAGTTTAAGTAGTCTACTTGTAAATTTCTGTTTATAAAAATCGGATTTGTACTTTTGTAAATAACTATCATTTCTTCAAATTTAGATAAGTAAATTTACAATCCCCATACAATGAATCAGTTGGGGCTTTCATGCACATGTCGACCTTACCGCTCACAAAGAGCCTCAACCCATTCCTTTAGGTTGAATGGTATAATTGTTTACTTGTAAATTAGTTGATTTTGTCATCTTTCATTGTATATTTTCTCATACACTAATCTACAGGTGGCTTCCCCTAAAGGGGACACACAAAAATCAACAAGCTAAAAACACTAAAAAAACCGCAAAACACTTGAAAACAAAGCATGGGTCCGCCCCATACACTCAAAACAAAACCTATACTATTTAGTTATGTGCATATACATATTATTTACCTGTGACATATATGTCACATACTTATTTTACTTGTATTTGTATAAAGTTTTAGATATATTTCAATTCATTTACCAGGAGGCACACTTGTGAAAGCAAGAAGTGAGCTCGCCACACGGATGGCCTGGTCCTTTATTTCAAGAATACTAAGTGTCAAAGCCAAGGAGTCTTCATCAGGAGCCCCTCAGAAGTTGTCTAGTTAGTATAAATCGAGTGGTCTTTCCTTAGTACCACATAATCAAGGAGTTGAATAGCTCATCTTTGTTGGAATACTACTCTGCTTGGGTAAGCTCAGCTAAAAATCCCTTTAGGGGGGTCTTGGGCCTCTTCCTTTTCACATGTATCCTTCTTCCATCCAAGTGACTATAAGAGCCTGAAAGCACTAGTGATGAGAAGTGTCTAATCCTTGCTTCATTGAACTGCATGAGACACTCTTCAGCCTAACCACCATTGTCTACTAAGACTACTCTTGTTATACTGGTTGGCACAGTTCCTTGTTGTGTTTTCTTGATTGAGATATCCTTCAAAATAGTGTGGTGGCCAAGGCATGTGTTAATAACTAAAAAATCACCAATAAAATACATTTAAAGTCAAAACACCAAAACACCAAGAGCAGGTTGTACCTGCTTCCTACAATACAAAACATGTGTCTTTTAAAGATACATGGATGGGTACGTACACTGTGTTATCTAAGGAAGATGTTCACGTCCCTCCTTCCAAGTTGGAAGAAATGGTTTGGAGCATGGATTTTGACGATGCTAAATCCAAGCACGGATCTGGGGCTGGGGTCCTTTTGTGTGATCCCAAGGGAAAGACAATCCCTTTCTCTTTTCAATTAGAATTCACTAACACTAATAATATGGATGAATATGAAGTGTTAGTTCAAGGCCTCCAAAAGGCCTTAGACTTAGGAATTAGCCATTTGTTGGTGAGTGGGGATTCTGGATTGGTTGTGAATCAAATAAGAGATAAATTTGAAGTTCATAACCCACGCCTCAAACAATACCACCGAAGGGCTACGGAACTTTTTGAGAAGTTCTTATATTTCAACATTCAATTCGTACCTAGGGCCACAAACCACGTAGCGGATACTTTGGCCTTGGTTGGTTCTTTCTTCACTTAAGATATTGTAAGGTCTATCAAAGATATAAAAGTCCAAATTTTACATAGACCTTCGTTACCTGATAACGTCGTCTCTTGGAAAGTTTTTGATATTGATGAACAAATCTGTAGGTTCCTTCAAAACAAGGAGGAATTCGAAGATTTACATATTATCCATGAGTTGGAAGAGGAAACCGATGACATAATCCAATTGAAGACAAATAAAATTCTGCCTGGTTTGTCTGTACTGGAATCCATGTTTGATTCCAATGATGCCACTACCTATGCACCTAGTATTGATAATGAATCTGTTAGGAAGGTGCAAGATGCCATCCCTATAAACCTGGGAACTGATAAAAATCCAAAACCGGTTTATATAGGGTCACAATGTTCTCCTTTTGAGATCACTCAATTCACTGAACTCTTGATAGAGTTGAAGGACATTTTTGCTTGGTGCTTCGAAGATCTCAAGGTTTTTGATATGCAGGAGATAGTCCATGCCATACCCATAAATTAAATCAGGGATGATTTTAACGATGGAAATTTATTTTAAAATGTAGAAACCTTGGCGAATCTTACTAATCCCTCATATGGCAACTATAAATGATTGGCGATATTTTTGTAAAAATATTCAAATTTATAAGGATTTTATATAGTTTGTATATTTTTTTTGCGATTTTTAAGGTAAAATAATTTTATCCTATAGAATTTGGGCGAATCGTTTTTACAATAGCGAATCTTTTTTTGGGGAAAACCATGGAAAATTAGCCCATGAGAGAAATTTAGCCCCTAAAATCATCCCTTCTCATAATCCCTGATTTGAAACCTTACATGAAGAGACAAAGAAAGAACAACCCTTCTTTGGAATGAACAATTAAAGCTAAATTAGACAATATGGTAGCATCCAGGGTCATATACCATGTCCGTTACTCACAATGAGTATCTAATTTGGTTCCCGTTAGGAAAAAACTGGTGATATTCATTTTTGTGTCGACTTTCGACATTTGAATAAGGTGTCTCTAAAAGACAACTACCCCGTCCCACCAATGGAAGAGATCCTCCAACAAGTCTCTGGGGCTTAGATGATGTCCCTTTTAGATGGTTTCTCAGGTTATGATCAGATAGCCCGCAAGCCTTCTAATAGTCACAAAACCACCTTCACTACTCGTTGGGGCACATATTCATATAACAAGATGCCTTTTGGCTTGATTAATGTTGGGAACACCTTTCAATGTGCCATGGACATTTCTTTCAAAGGATTATTGGGTAAGATGATTGTTATCTACTTCGATGAACTCACAGTCTTTTTCCAAAGAACAAAGTAGTCATTTTGATCACCCCAGGTAGGTTCTTCTTAGATGCTGTAAGTTTGGCATATCTTTAAATCCTAAGAAGACCATTTTCATTGTTATGGAAGGAAAACTTTTGGGTCACATTGTCTCTCGAGAAGGTGTCAAAGTTGATCCTAAGAGAGTGGTAGAAATAAAAAAGATGCCCTTACCTACCAATAAAAAATAAATGCAATCTTTCTTTGGAAAGATAAACTTCCTGAGATGCTTCATTCCTAATTTTTCTCAAGTAGTCAAAGCTCTAAATCAACTTATGAAGAAGGATATTCGGTTCAAATGGGACCCCCCTACCCGTCAGGCTTTTGAATCCATTAAGAAATATGTTGCTTCTACCCCTCTGTTAATCAGTCCTAACCCCTCTAAATACTTTGTCATGTACACTAATTCATCAGAGGAGACAATTTCTGCAATATTATTGCAAAAGGATCATGAGGAAAATATTAGGCCAATCACCTTCATGAGACAGAATTTGAAGACACACCAACTGAACTATTCTACACTGGAGAAACATGGTTATTCTTTGTATAAAGCCTTAGAGCAATTCTGACATTACATCCAAGGCCACAAATTTCAGGTGTTTGTGCCTACATCTTTCTTAGTCATTGCCTTGAATGAAATCGATTTGCATAGTAAATGGTCCAAATGGATCATGTGCATGCAATAATATGACTTGGACATTAAACCGATGAAAACCATAAGGGGAACAAGGCTGGTTGAATTGCTAACCCAATCCCACCCCTCGGTCATAGTTGAACCACCTCAAGTAGATGACTTGATTTCTTTCGAAGAGCTGGTTAATGAAACTGCGTTAGAATCACAACCATGGTATGGACCTATCATGTATTTTCTGATCAATGGTGTTTTCCCACCGGACATGGATACTAAATCCAAATGAACACTTCATTTACAAGTTGTCCAGTATGTTTTACAAGACAAAATACTTTATCGAATAAACCTTGATGGGGTTTTGTCACGATGCTTGACTCCTGATCAAGCCCAAATGGCACTTGAACAATGCCATTCTGGAGTTTGTGGAGGTCACTTTTTAGCCAAAACCACTGCAACAAAGGTTTTACCTGCAAGTTACTTATGGCCTTCACTCCACCAAGATTCCCATTTATTGGTTTGAAAATGCGAAGCTTTCCAGTGCGTCACTGGGAAGCAAAAGTTAGTTGCCTTACCTCTTAGGCCTATTGAATTCCAAGTCCCTTTCACAAGATGGGGAATGGAATTTATTGGTCCAGTTTCATCACCTTCCAATGCTGGTCACATATTCATCTTAACAACTACAGACTACTTTATAGAATTCGTTGAATGTAACATTTTATCCTGTTTTGGAACACATTCTAAGATACTAACTGATAATGGATCACCTTTCATGTCTGATGTCATGCTTCACCTTGGTGTCACATATGGCATCAAACTTTTTTGATCTTCCACCTATTACCCCCAAGGTAATGGATTGGCCGAATAAACAAATAAAAATATGATTCAGATCCTTAAGAGGACAATCAAGGATAACAAGTGTGATTGGCACACAAAGCTAAAATTTTCTTTATGGGCTGATCTTATAACCCCTAAGTCAACAACCGGTCAAAGTCCTTACACTCTTGTGTATGGATCCCCTATTGTCCTGCCTGTTCACTTACAAATTCCATCCTTAAGGTTGGCTATTGCTGAGGCAGAAGATGATTTCCAACCTTTACAACATCATTTAGACACACTCATTGAACTAGAAGAGGTAAGAAAAGACACATTCCAACACCTCCAAAAGAGGCAAGACACCGTTAAACATTCCTTCGATAAAAGAACCACAATGGTAAATTACAAAGTAGGAGATGATGTCCTGATGTGGGACAAAGCACATGAGGCCCCATCCAAACATCGCAAGTTTGATTCTTTATGGTTGGGTCCTTACACAATCTATGAGGTTTTAGGGACAAATGCTTTCAGATTAAAAACCTTGGATGGCGAACCACTCCAATTCCCTGTGAATGGTTGTCACCTAAAGTTCTTTTACTCCTGAAGGATCTCTTCATCCTGTACATAAGTCACCACTTGTTCATTTTCTATTTGTATGCATTTTTTGTTGATGAGTTTCCTTCTTGTATCTATTTGATGTTGCCAGTTTTATGCTTGTATATATCCCCTTGTTTTCAATTTGGAGCCTTTTTTCCTATTTGGTTTCAATTTTGGGTGTAAGCGCCTTTTGTTTTTTTCCTCAATTTTTGGTCTTTTCCATTTTAATGCCGGAGGTTGTCTTCTTTTTGGTTTGTCTAGTGTTTATGGGAAGGGTACTGTCCTTGTTATTATATGGCTATTTGAAAATAATGCACCCTTAGGAATTCTTTTATCATGCTTGGCCTATGAGAAACTCTGACTTAATATCATCTTAAATAGGAGTAAACCTGATTGTTATTTAATCAAAGTTAGTATGGAAAGTCTGAAGGGGTATCATATCATTCTATGGTGAAGCTAAAAACCATGATGGAATGATGGCTTACATAGCTATGTGATTGCAACTGCACTTTACCCGACCACTTACAAATCTGATTTTTCCAAGCAACAATTGTTTTTCCTACAAACGTTCCATCACTTGTGAGCACTGAGATATTTCAACACCCACTGCCAAAAGTATCTTTTCATATTTCTTTACTCCCTTGATTGACTAGTTTTCTTGCTAGTTTTTCTCCAGTGGGTCATTGATTTCAAAAGATCTTCGTTTGCTTTTTTGCATGTCGAGAATCGAAGGTATGCATGATACTTTGTGTTGAGACAAGGTTCACCTTAAGGCTCTATTATCACAGTTAAGCCATAATCCAGGTGAGGGACCCATGTCACTTGGGACACATTTCTCAACAAAACCCGGGTCATTATCCCATTCTTCTATATTATGTGAATCTCAGTATAAATTATGCTGTATATCTATACTGCACCACTTTCATTCTTCGGTTATCCCTAATGTGAAAAATGGTCCTTATACTATAGTTGAATCCCCCCCCCTCACCCACCTCAGTTACTTTGAAAGTATAAATTTCCACCGAGTATTCATGACTGTCACGTGGGTGATCCCATTGTTCTACATGCTTTGGAAGGAATTTCCCCTCCGATGCCAAGAATGTTGACCCAAAAATCTGCTTTGGGCTCAACATGGTGTTTAACACCTACATTCCTCCACAAACTCTGGAATGTGTTATGGTTCCAGTCGAAGACAGTGGTGGGGGTCATAGTTACAATGGCGGGGTCATAGTTACTATGGCCTCTTCCCTTGAAAGAGAATCAGTGGGATTTCTGCAGAGGGTTTATATCTGAGTATGTAAATACTTGTCAGGCATTAGAGATTATCAGGTAACATGGTCAAGTCAGTTGGAAACAATACATGTCAGTTCAGGGTTGTTGCACTCAGTTGGGTCATTGATTCCACAATTAGTTGAGATATAGTGAGGACAAATGGAAATAAAAATCATGATTCTCCCTACCCTACTATCACCTTATGGGAAGCAGTATAACAAGCATGATCATCACTATGTCCATCAACATCTTAAACGATACCCAAATGAGCTCATCTCGGCCTTGCTCAACTTGTCACGAGACCATGTTCTTTTCCCCCCAAGGGAGGAATTCACGGGGTAATTTTTGAGTTATGGAACCCTCCCACATCATAATTCCTCATGTCAAGACTATTTATTTCATATTTTATGAGCTAAGCACGCAGTTTGCAAAACATTTATCGTTGGCCCCTTTCACCTATCAGTAGGAGGGTCTCGTGGGGATGGGGTCCTTCCGCAAAGAATAAAATGAATTCTAGTAACATTTTTGGGAGTAACATGTTTCCATATTTTAGGTTTCAGAACAATATTTCCAATGAGCTATCATGGGCCCGATTCCGAGTCCATATGACCCCCCTACGGAGGGCGCAAAGTTAGCGTCGCCCGAATGGCCAAAACCAATAGATGTGAATTCTTGGTCTGATTCTATTCTGATTTCTGTTTTAAAAAGAAAATAAAAACTAGTAATGGTGTAGGGAAGTGCGAGACCTTTCCAATGGTATATCTCATTGTTGTTGGGAAATAATACCCTACGGACTAACAATCTAGGGCTGAACTTGTACGCAGATCATGACCTTAAAGAAATCACTTTTAACCCATCACCCCAATACTCAAACCCTTTTTCACATACAAGCATGGAAAAGACCTACTAACCTTTTTTATCGATGTTTGGTGTAGATCCTCCGTTGCACTTTATCCATTTTCTTGCGCTGCTCCTTCCAAAGATAATCCTGCAATCAAGACAAAACACTACGCATGCATGCTATTTTTCTACCTAAGGGTTAGAGATTAATCATAAATCAAATAAAATATATATCACTCGTGTATTGGGACGGGAAAAGTATTCTTTTATTAATCTCAAGATGAATCAACTTACAATAATGATAGAGACCGGCCACCGTTCCTCGATCCTGATCCTGGGCTCCTCCTCTTCTTTGTCCTCTAACTGCTTTGCTTGAATTCTTCTTAGGTTTGAGGAAAGGCTAAAGTGTTGGGACAAATGGATTCGACAATTGGGCAGAGTTTCTTTGCTATATTTTTCCTCCTTCAAATAGTGACCCTACCCCTTCTTTTATAGGCTATAAGGAGCTAGGGTTTTGGACGAACTCTCGGCCATGCATGGCTAAGAGTTTCAGTTAACTAACCCATAGCTTTTTGTCCTGTCGGCAACTTTCCTATTTTTGTGCTTTGTTAGGTAAACGCGGGCTGTAGTAGGCCAGCCAACATTCCAATGCGTGCAGTAGTAGACTTGCTAGCGTTCCAACGTGTGTAGTAGTAGAACTGCTAGCATTCCAACGCGTGCAGTAGTGAGTTAGGGCGCGTGTCACTTGATTTAAGAGGATTTTTAAGAGTTTATTCAGCATGGCTTTGGCAAGGAAGGGATATGAGTTGGCCTGATGCCAGGTAAGAATGTGTGGTGCAATTTAGGGTTATAACAGATGCCCCCTAATGTGTGAGGTCAGAAGAGCATCTGATGGCCGAAATACATTACCAATTCTTTACCAATCTGTACTGATATGCTGAATGAGTGAGCCCAGGAATCAGGAATCAGGAGGTGCCGTCTGCAAAAAACATCAAATCTCCCACCGAGGCGGGCATACCCATGCTCGGGATAAAATAGAACCATGGCTACCAATCAAATACACTGTAGATCCATGTCAAATAGCTATAAAGAGTAGCCGCAAACAATACACAGTGGAGCTACATCTCGAAATCAGAAAAATAGACATAGAAAGTATCCATCTTCCAGAAGCTGATTCGGCCTGATGGCTGTACTTCAGAGCTCGAGAAACAACTTCAAAGTCTTCCAAAACTCAGGTAGGAGTGTAATATGAGTGTATGACTGCACTACCCAGAGGTCTTCAACGGCTCGTCGGTTATGGACTTGATAATCTTGATGATCGGACTGAAGGCTTCAGTGATTTCGAACAAAGACTTGATTGGACGTTCAGGATGGCCGGGTATGCAGACAAGAGACATAATGCAGAGGGGCCGGCTCAGGCTTAGTAACAAACTTCCCTTGGACAATAGCATGACAAGTGATAAGACTCAGGCAGCATATCTGTTAATCATAAGTCTGTGAAGCAGGAGGCAATGCAAACTCTCCATATGTTTGGAAGAGTAACCAAAAGGTGGAGGACACAACTCTATAACGAGCAAAGCTTCCTAAGGTCATACTACATCCCATAGTCTGACGAATCAAATGGACAGATGTGTTTTATCCAAGGGCAACTCATGATGCTACCAATAAAGAAAATACTTTTCCCATCCTCTTTTTGGGGTATATTTGATTTTTTTGTTCTTTTTGATGATTTTTGAAAAGAATAAAGGAATATTACGTTACAATGGAGGAACGAGTATAGCAAACATACAAGCTCAAGGCACAAGGACAAGACTGATGTTCTAGGAAATGATACTCGGGAAAAATCCTCCAGTGGCCAAAGGTGTTAAGACGCAGACGCAAACTGTTACTAGACTGATAGGTAAGGTATGCAAATGCGGTTGATAGAACACACAATGGTAATGTCCTTCGATGTAAGTTTAACAAGCCCAGAGAAGGGAAGCTCGGTGATTTTTCATATTTAGAGAGTCTGAAAAAGCAGAAAAGAAAACTCCATTGGGGTACCTTTTTCGTCAATAGTCTAGTTGGTTCGAAAAAGGGGTAAACTAGCACTGATTAGATGTCAATTCAAAACCATTTTAACGAGTGTGAAAAGGACAAGATCACTCGGCTATTTTTTCACTTTTAAGGAGTCTGAAAAAAGCTTAACTATGGACTCCGTCAGGAATATTCTTCTAGACCGTTTTAACGAGTGTGAAAGAATAAGGTCACTCGACGATCTTTTCAATTTTAGGGAGTCTGAAAAGAGCTTAACTATGGACTCCGGGGGGGGGTTCTTTTTCTTAAATTTAGTCCCTCAGGCCCAAAAAAAGAATAAAATTATACCTGAGGATACTCTTCTAAAGAATAGACATTCAATAGAGTATTCCTTTGTTCGTACAATTGACCATCCGGACCGAAAAAGGGGTAAACTATTGTCGGACAGATGTGACTTCAAATTTCAGTTTAACAAGTGTGAAAGGTCACAAGATCGCTCGACAATCTTTTCATGTTTAGAGGGTCTGAAAAGGGATTAAAAGGAGACCCGTTATGTTTTGGGAGTCCGGAGGGTAAGACAAAGAGTGAAAACACCCATGCGAATGAGGCTCAAACTCATATTCAGGAAAGACTATACGGACTCCCGAGCCTACAGTGTTGTTAGAAATGGCATGGAAACCATAATGCAACCAGGAACTACCTAGAGCATCCATGTTTTGGTAAGCTCTACCACCAAGTTGTGACACTTCTAGAGCAGATATGACGGTTCCGTGTCACAGCCGGATGGGATCGATCCTATATCATAAGAACAAAAGGCAACGAGATGCAACAGTTGGGATGAAATCCTACACTATATGCTCAAGTTGAATTTTGAATTTTTTTTTATGGACCGTCAATATATATTTTTTATTTTTATTTTTTGAAACTCAATGAAAATTGTCCCAATACCTGATCAAATCCCTCCCATATAACTTCTGAACCACTCAAAATGGTTTTTGGTATAAAGAAACTGATAAAAGGGCCCAAAAAAGTGACAAAAAGAGGCCAAAAAGTCTATAAATAGAAGCTGGCAGCTCATTCTCACCATTGCTGATTTGGAAATTGAGTTTAGAGCCAAAAGACCCCCTTTGCCAAAGATCGTGATTCCGGGATCTACAGAGGACGAAACGGACTTCTGCTTGGACCAAGTAAGTACAAACTCCCTAATCTTGCAATTCAATACTTAATTTATTGCATTTAAGTTTGTTTTGGGGGTGGTCGTCGACCTCCAAGAGGTCGGCCCTAGGAAAACGCGGGCTGTCCAGGGACAGCCCGTGGGTACCCGCACATAGAGCCAAAGCTTCACGCGGGTACCCGCGAATGTCGCCTCGATAGACCGCGGGTGCCCCCCGCGCGATGGAAAATTTGATTGAACCAAGGATTAACTCCCCCTTTTTTGTGTTGTGGTTTTGGCAAGATGTATGTTCAGTGGAGGGAGAGGGAGCACGAGGCCACCAATGAGTTAGTGGCTACAGATCCGAACGTTATGGCCGTGCTGACGCAGTGTAGCTTAGTAAAATTCTTTTTATGTCTGTTTATGCGCGCTCAACCCAGGCTACTGAATGCCTTGGTTGATTATTGGCACCCAGATGTAGAGGCCTTCATGATAGAGGGGAAATCCTTGGTGCCCACCACCGAGGATATTTACTTTTTGACTAGCCTCTCGAGGAAAGGGGAACCAGTCAATTTTCAGACTTTTCCTGCGGGGCCGAGCAAAGTCTCGGAGCTGATAGTATTGTGAGGCTGGTACTGATCAGAGATATTCCTCGGTACCTGTGAGAAGGATTACCAGCCTCGCTCTCCAGACCATTTTATCTCTCATTGGGCAGATCACAGGCTCCGCAGCCGTGCATCAGGCTTCGCGTGCACAGATGAACTGTGCAATTCAGTGCATGAATGCACAAATTTTCGACTGGAGTACTACACTACTAGCAAGCATGATAGGTCAGTTGTCAGCTTGCAGACAACGGACACACATGAACTTCGGGTTTGGGACCATCCTATGTTCATTTTTCTTTGAGAGAGTTCCATGTTTTAGTCCTCGGTTGACAGTTCGAGGACATCTGGCTACTTTCCCCGCAGTGTGCAGATGGGCAACGTTGTTGCCGTGACAGGGTGGTGGAAGGACCGTAGAAGCCTTCAATGACGACTTTTTTGCCTGGCTGTCATGGCAGATTCCAGCTATTGAGGATTACCCATATGCGGGGATCGATTTCTCTAGAGATCCAGTGATACCAGTGCCTCCTGGTGAGGAGCGAGGGGAGATGGGTAAGTCTCCACCTATCTAGTTTTTTTTTGTTTTGCATATGTAATTTTTATGTATTTTTGATATATATCATGTTTTTGTAAACCAGAGTTTTTGATGGGTGAAATTTCATTGCATGCAGATGTGGGACCCGTGTGACCTGCCGACTATGCACGGAACAGGCGTCGCCCACGGCCAGAAGCCGCAGCTGTCGCCGCTGGAGGAGCAAAAATAGCTGGGAACCTCCCAGCTGGAGAGGCCGAGAGAGTCCTAAGGCGGATTGAGTGGAACTTTGTTGTGCTCACTCATACAGTTCCCATGGAAGAGATAGAGGACTTGCCGCCCTCCTTGCAGACTCATATTGTGGGGGTACCTCGGACATGGGTCCGGTTGTTTAGGCGTTTGGGCTAGGCTGTACATGATTATAACAGGTCTCACATGCCCTGAGTAGATGAATTTTAGACTTTTCATGTGCCACGAGCACTGATATGTATATATTTTTTGAGGGCATAAGCCCTAGTGACTCGTTATTGTTCCCACTTTTTGAGGCGCTTGCGCCCATCTATGTACTCTGAAGATTTTATGATGTTTATATATGGTTTTTTTATCTCTTTTCTGCGTCTTATGGATTATGTGTGCATCAATGTATTTACATGTTTTATGTCTATGATCTTTTTATGTGTGGGCGAGATGCCAATCTAAAATGTGATTAGCTAGAGTATCTGTGATTTGATTTAATCTCCTAGGAACATGAAAATATGTAATATAATCAAAGCTGCGTTCCAAGAGACGTACCCTAAGGAATCGTCGGTGTAAAGTTGGATCATGAACTCGGTATATTTTGTTTAGCTGCGACACAACCAGTTGAGCATATAGATAGACCCAGAGATGAGAGATACCCAATGACAATGCGTCACGAAGCAACTCAATAACTGCAATATACTCGGCAACATTATTCATGGTGTCACCTAAGCATATACCTCTGGAAGATAACAACTGACCCTGTGGTGTAAATATTACCCAAGCTGCGGAGGCAAGCCTCCGCGTGTGTCTACTAGCACCGTCCGCATACCCAATGAACACCTCGGACTCACTTGACATCTACCATATTGACGAAAGATAACATCAATGACACGTCCATAACACTTTTTAACAGAAACGTAAAAAAGTAATAGTACAAAGACTATACATATGTTACAAAAAGTTACCCACAGTGACCTTTCTATGAGTAATACTTCTTGAGGTACAACCCATTTCTAGGCTCTGCCAAAGCATTCCCTTCAAAATCAACCAAACGATAAGCGCCCTTTTTTAACACCTCCTTAATAATGAAGGGTTCAAACCACATGGGTTTAAACTTTCCTGCCCCCAGGGGGTCCTTATCTTGGTCGTAGACCAGGACAAGGTCGCCCTCAGAAAAAATCCGAGGACGAACAGACCTATCATATTGACACTTGACCTTATTTTTATGAGCCTCATTGGCTAGAGCCGCATCGCGACGCTGCTCAAGGTGTACTAACCGTTCTTCAAGTGGAGAAGTGTCTGGCAATAATTGTACTGCCAATTTCAGAGATGGTATTTGACATTCGATGGGCAAGACTGCCTCTAGCTCGTAAACGAGTTGGAAAGGTGAGAAACTGATTACAGTCTTAACTGATGTTCGGTAAGCCCATAATGCTGAGTATAACATCAAATGCCAGTTTGACTTGGCTGAGTTGATAGTTCGTTGTAGAATTGTCTTCAGAGTTTTTTTTACAGCTTCCACCTGCCCATTGGCTTGGGGATAGTAAGGTGATTAATGTTCTTTCCGTAACCCAAGATTTGATGTTAACTCGAACATCTTTTGGTTCTGAAAGTGACTACCATGGTCAGTGACAATCTCTCTCGGGATGCCGAACTGTGCTATAATCTGGTTGAATAAAAAGAGAGCTGCAGTCTCTCCATCATCTTTAAACGTTGGCATAGCTTCGACCCACTTAGTGAAGTAGTCGACAACTACGATGATATAGCGGTGCCCCCTTGTTGACAGGGGGTGGCATGTAGTGTAATCAATCCCCCACTTGGTGAAGGGACCAACTGTGATGACATGAAACATAGGGGCTGGATGTGCCCTCATCTTCCATGAGAAGATTTGGCACGGATGGCACTTCTTGACCGACTCGATACAATCT
>JZKD02S2064550.1:127197-151953 GCA_000966675.3 Picea glauca
TACAAAGACATATTTTCGCCTGTAAATAGTCAAAATGACTGGGGTGAAGTAAAAAATGCGTCCATAGAATTCGCCTCCACAAATTCAACCTAGAATTTCAGTGGCATGTCCCAGAGTGACATGGGCTCATTATTGGTCCAAAAAGCACGCGCTAGAAGGAGGCCAAATTGGGGGCCTCCAAGGCCAAATTGGGTTGGATGAGGAAAACCCATTTTAGCTACAGGTATGCAGGCTTGTAGCAACCTTTCAATTCTGGTGTTCAACCCATATTTTTTCCCCAATTTCAATTTTTTTCTTGATCAGTCTTCCTACCAGCTCTTTTGCGCATACCTTTCCGGGGCCATATCTTACTCATCGAGAGTCAGATTTGTGCCAAAAGAAAGGAAGAAAAATGTTGATAAGAGCTACAAAATGGATACAAGAAAAATCATTTTGTGGCTATTATGGGAAAGGCCTCTCAAGGTTCAGGCCTAGGGGGTCCCTTCGTCGAAACAAGCCCAAATTGAAGCCATGCTTCGGTCAACTCACAGGGAAACTTATAGGAAGTAAAGGGGGGGTGTAATAAGGTCTGAAAATTTCCTGAACAACGAGCATTTCCTTACATACAATGAACAAATCCCAAAGGCCCCTTTCCCTCCTAAGAATCTCTATAATTTCCAAACACCTTGGGGCTTCATCCCGGTGAATTCGACAACCATGGATGGCCGTGAACTGTCCTAAATCACCTCATCTACAACTGCAAAACATGGAAACAACCAAAGAGTCTTTGGGATGACACAAATCCCAAGGCCAATGATGATGTGACATATTTATTTTTTCATTTAATGAAAAATGACTTTTTGTAATAGTTTGGTCTCGCATAATTTTCTTTTGGCATGTATACAATTTAATTAGGTGGTCAAATCAGATTTGATTAGATCCCTTTTGGATAAGATTCCCTTTTTAGGATAAGTTTACTTTTTGGTAAAAAGACAAAAACACTTTAGGGTTGGTCCACCTGTCACTTTTCCAAAAGTGACAAGTGTCTTATGACCTAACCCTAAGCCTTCACCTCTCCTTTATAAATAAGAGGGATGGCATTGTAAAAGGGAGGATGAATATAGTAACAAAGCTCTGCTGAAATTTTCCAAGACTCTTTGTGTGTGTGATACTTGTTAAATTTTAGCTATTGGACATGTCACTTTTTGGTTAAGGGTTGAGGGGTAGAAATAAATACTTGTTATGTTAGCTATCTCCAAGAGGGATTGGTTAGCTAGGCATTTGTTGTTTCTTCCTTGGGTTTAACTTACTTGCTTTCATTTTCTAACAGCTTTGTTTAACTTGTTTGATGTGTTTTAGTGCAGATTTTCTGAAGTATTCAACTATTTTCAGCGTTTTTTAGTGGCCGGGAGTCCTAGGGCCCCTTAGGATGGCACTTAAATAAGCCTCTTAGCTTGTTGTTCATACTTGTTTGCTTCCTTATCTTGTTCATGTATATTTCTGTTATGTTTTTTTGTTGTTAACCTTGTTGTCCCAAACATGAAAATTGACCATTTTGGTCAATTTATCCCCACAGGACAACCATCTTAGTTGGTTGTTACCTATCTTTTATGTATAAATTTATGTTTCATTTATTTCAGTTTTTTCATATATAAAAACTAAAATTTTGTTGTTTGCGTGCAAGGATATAATCCAATTACCTATTCTTCTTCTCCTAAGTAGTTGGGGACCACCTAAAGACCTGTTTGAGGCAAAGGGGCCAGTAGGACAGCGAAGAAAAACATCAAATCTGATTGGTAAATCCACCCAATCACTCTCATATTCATCTTATATTCACTACCACTCTTTCTAAAATTTTTGGCACATATACCCGTGTTGATATGTTTTGCTTGTGTAGATAGTTTGATTAGTCTACTTGTAAATTTCTATTTATAAAAATCTGATTTGTACTTTTGTAAATAACCATCACTTCTTCGAATTTAGATAAGTAAACTTCCAATCCTCATACAAGGAATCTGTTGGGGCTTTCATGCACATGGTGGCCTTGCCGCTCGCAAAGAGCCTCAACACATTCCTTTGGGTTGAATGGTATAATTGTTTACTTGTAAATTAGTTGATTTTGTCATATTTCATTGTATATTTTCTCATACTCTAATCTACAGATGGTTGCCCCTAAAGGGGCCACGCAAAAATCAACAAGCTAAAAACACTCAAAAAACCACAAAACACTTGAAAATAAAGCAGGGGTCCACCCCATACACTGAAAACAAAACCTATACTATTTAGCTATATGCGTATACATATTATTTAGTCGTGACATATATGTCACATACTTATTTTACTTATTTTTGTATAAAGTTTTAGATAGATTTCAATTCATTGACCAGGAGGCACGCTTGTGAAAGCAAGACATGACCTTGCCACATGGATGGCCTGGTCCTTTATTTTAATTAATTTCAATTTCATAGAATAATAAGTGTCAAATCCAGGGAGTCTTCATCAGTAGCCCCTCAGAAGTTGTCTAGTTAGTATAAATCGAGTGGTCTTTCCTGAGTACCACACGGTCAAGGAGTTGAATAGCTCAACTTGGTTGGAATACTACTCTACTTGGGTAAGCTCAACTAAAACTCCCTTTAGGGGGGTCTTGGGCCTCTTCCTTTTTGCAGGTATCCTTCTTCCATCCAAGCGTCTTTAAGAGCCCGAAAGTGCTAGTGATGAGAAGTGGCTAATCCCTGCTTCTCTGAACTACATGGGGCACTCTTCAACCTAACCACTGTGGTCTACTAAGACTACTGATATTATATTGGTTGGCATAGTTTCGGGATGTGTTTTCCTGATCGGGATAACTTCAAAATAGTGTGGTGGCCATGACACATGTTAATAACTAAAAGTCCACCAATAAAATACATTTAAAGTCAAACCTTTTGTCAGTCCACCCTTCATCCATGAACAAAAATTGCAGCTAATAATATTCTCCCAAACATAGCTGTAACATCCTTTAAAAAGGCTATCCATTTTCATTTACAACCCCCTTTTTTATTTGAAATTTTTTTGGGATCACTTCCTGGGTCACCCCGGGGGTTACCAAGCCATTCTGGACTTGTTTCCCTACCTTAAAATCTTTGAACAACTTGTTGTTCGTAATTTACAACCATCTAAAAGGACTTGGCTGTAGATTTTAAACTCATGTTTCACCCTTATTTTTTCACTTTTTCACTTGAGGCATCCATGGGTCTATTGTCGAGGACCCCGGTGTACCCCGAGAACCCTTTCTGGGCCATTTTCCAAGGCTTTAAGGGAGAAAACAACTCGCTGTTCGCTTTATTTAGTTTTCTTTCCTAAAAATCAGCGAGCTTATTTTCATCCCATTGTCCATAATTTTCACCTCCCAAGCCATTTCGGCCATCCAGGAAGCTAAGGGAGGATAACACCAAGGATGGGTGGTCCTAAGAAAGACTTCTTGTAAGTCTTTCACCTCTCCTTTTTCCCCTTCATTACGGTTGCAGGAGAAGGACCATCTAAGGTGTGGGTAGTCTCTGCCTCATGCTAAGCTATCTAAGAGGTTGTAATCGGCTTCATAGCTGGATAGGTTGGATCTTCCCCAACATACATATTTTGCTTATAACACACCCCTTTTCTAGCGACTATACTGGGGACTTGAAAATCTCTTTAGTTTTGCTTGTATCCTAAACTTGTACTGAGCACTGGACCCAAATTCTTTGGGGTCCTTTTCCCACTTGTTGACAGAATTTTATGGCAAGGTATTTCTATGATCCTTTGGATTTTGTTTGGTACTTGTTATAGTTCAGTTCCCTTACAATTCTATTTCATATGGGAGTCATAAATACCATCGATTTTTCCTTTTCTCTTACCTTGTCAGTGTCCGATTTTACTTGTTCAAACTCACGCGAGAAGTTATAAATCAGTCATACTTTTCCTTCCACTTCGAGAAGAACGAAAACAAGATTTGTTTATAGTTGGGTTATTTTAACATCATTTCAGAAAGAGTAGGATTGTTGGTGTGATACATGTCTTGTACTTAAAGTAATTACTTCATCTCCTTGCAAGTTGATAGGGCAGAAACATCCTATGACTAGGGAAACAATGTCCCCCAGGAATACAAGAAGTCAAAGTTCACGTAAGAAAACAAGTAGCGATACACATACACCTGGGAAACCATAGAAACTTGTTACACCTGCCGTGTGAACTGAGTTACTCTCTTCCTCTTCTCCTTTTCAAATTCCCCCTACTAAAGAAAGCTTTAGTCAATCTAGCAACAATTACTAATCCTCAGGTTGTTCCTCTCGTCGTTCCAACAACTGTTGTTGTTCCTCCCATAGTTGTTCCGATGGAAATTCCCTGGAAACCCAGGACTCCTTTGAGGTTGCCTCGACCTCTTCATGACATGCCTGCAGATGCCCCAAACATGCTTTCTAAGTTTAGTGTCACTGGTACATTGAATGCCGAGGATTAACATACACAAAACTTCTACGATGCATTAGCACTTATGGACATAACAATTCCTGATGTCATCATTATAATTTTTGTAAGAACCTTTGAGGTTTAAGCAACGAGATGGTATCACTTACTTCCCAATGATAGTATCCCATATTGGGACACTATGGTCCTAATAATTAAAGAAGCATTTCCAAGGGGTGGATGATGTGGCTTCTCTACTCAGGGATTTCACAACCATCTCCATCCACGAAGGGGAGAAAATTCAAAATTTTAATCAATGCTTTACCTCAATCTTGAATAGGATCTCAACTATTTCCCAACCATCTGGGAACAATTTTTTCCATTACTACATGACCGCTATGAATCCAAATGTAAAGTATATATTGAAATATAAATCAATACAAACTTTAGATGCAGCCAAGGCTAGCTCCCTAAAAATTGAGAGAAACATGGAGGAGTCTGGTATGATTCCCTCACCTTTAGTGTAACCCCGTTTTAATGGGAGGCCTAGGAATGAGGTACCTCAAAATGAGGGTCCTCGATATGAACCCCCAACTGCCCAAAATTCAAGGATTGAAGAAAGGGAAAGTTATGAAATGCTCAAGTTGTTAATGAACATGAACAACCAAATAATTTCCCTTAATCGAAAGGTGAATGACTTGTAGTTTACTGCTCCTACGAGGTCAAGGCCTCCTTTTCCTCCTACTCCTCCTCCTAGGAAACATGTTGCTGAAGTCGACTAGTTCCACTTTTTCCAAGACTTCCATGATCCCGAGTATTGTTACTTGTATACATGTCATCTGGAATTATCTAAAACCGACAAAGCCCCTCTACCTCCAGTAAAAAACAAGCTTGCCTCCACTTCCCAAAACGACCGAGTTAACATGGAATATTATGTTCCCTGTGATGATGATCGTATTGCCTTCATAAGATTTACTGTAGAAACTAGGAGTCAGGCCCCTAAAACCACTCCGCAAGGGGTGGAAGGTACCAAAATCGATCCTAAGGACAATGAAAAAGGAAAACTTCCCATGAATGGTAGATTACCTTCTCCTCCAAGGAATAGGGTTCCTTGGAATCCAAACAAGGTAAATTTACCTAATAATCCACCGCCCTACTTCCCAATACTGGGACCTTACAACGTCATTGAAGACCTAGCAAATTTCCCTGCCCACATGACATTATTAGATGCTCTTAGAACACCTGCTTAGTTTGAAAACCTTTCACGTGTTCTACAAGCACCTCCTACTCCACAAATAGAACAAAGAGTTCCTCTTTCCAAAGAGTCCTCTTCTTAACCTAAGGAAGCATATGATTTGATTGATCTAGAACATGGGGTTCCTCCCTTCTATATCTTAGTTATGATTTTCTGATTTTGTGCTCCATAATTACGTCGCTGACACAGGAGCGAGGCACAATGTCATGCCCCTTTGAGTCATGGGGATATTGGGTCTTGAATGCAGATTCCCATGTAAAGATCTGCTAGCTTTGGATTCAAGGACTATAGAAACCGTTGGATACATCAAGGAGTTATCTATTACTTTCAGCCAAGCTCCAGATGTGAGCATGCTCATAAACGTGATCGTAATAGACATACATGAAGCATATGGAATGCTTTCAGGGAGGGAGTGGTCCACCAAAGTAAAAAAGGGTTGTTACTTCATGGAAGGAACCTACTTCACCTTTCCTCATAAAGGTGTTGAAGTTTTCATTAAGAGAGAACCAAAATACCGAGAGCAGGTTGTACCTGCTTCCTACAATACAAAACATGTGTCTTTTCAAGATACAGGGATGGGTACGTACACTGTGTTATCTGAGGAAGATGCACATGTCCCTCCTTTTGAGTTGGAAGAAATGGTGTGGAGCATGGATTTTGATGGTGCTAAATCCAAGCATGGATCTGGGGCTGGGGTCCTTTTGTGTGATCCCAAGGGAACGACAATCCCTTTCTCTTTTTTATTAGAATTCCCTAACACTAATAATATGGCTGAATATGAAGCATTAGTTCAAGGCCTCCAAAAGGCCTTAGACTTAGGAATTCACCATTTGTTGGTGATTGAGGATTCTGAATTGGTTGTGAATCAAATAAGAGATAAATATGAAGTTCACAACCCACGCCTCAAACAATACCACCGAAGGGCTAAGGAACTTCTTGAGAAGTTCTTATCTTTCAACTTTCAAGACAAACCTAGGGCCGCAAACCACATAGAGTATACTTTGGCCTTGAATGGTTCTTTCTTCACTTCAGATTTTGTAAGGTCTATCAAAGATATAAAAGTCCAAATTTTACATAGACCTGTGTTACCTGATAACGTCGACTCTTGGCAAGTTTTTGATACTGACAAACAAATCTATAGGTTCCTTTAAAACAAGGAGGAATTTGAAGATTTACATATCATCCATGAGTTGGAAGAGGAAACTGAGGACATAATCCAATTGAAGACAAATAAAATTCCCCTTGGTTTGTCTGTACTGGAATCCATGTTTGATTCCAATGATGCCACTAGCTCTGCACCCAATATTGATAGTGAATCTATTAGGAAGGAGCAAGAAGCCATCCCTATAAACTTGGGAACCTAGAAAGATCCAAAACTGGTTTATATAGGGTCACAATGTTCTCCTTCTAAGATCGCTCAATTCACCGAACCATTGATAGAGTTCAAGGACGTTTTTTTTTGGTCCTACAAAGATCTCAAGGTTTTCGATATGCATGTGTCGACATGTACTTTCTAAACACTCCCACTGCATGGGAAATGTATGGTTGAGTGCAGACCATCACATACATTAGACTACCAAGAACACTTTGATAGGGAACACATGCCATGTCCTCTATTTATTCTTGTGTCTTTGGAGTCGGATGGACAATGTTCAACAGTTAGCCTTGCTCCCACAAGAATTGGCACCTTCACTAGTTTGCAATCCTGCATGTTGAACCACTTCATAATTGTTTCAATATACTTCATCTGATTCAACCAAATATTTCTAGTGGCTTGATTTCTCTTAATCTCCATTCCCAGAATAAAGTTAGCTGCACCAAGATCCTTCATGTCAAAATTGGAGGATAACTGCTTCTTCACCTCCTTTATTGTGGCCATGCTATTTCCAATCAACAACATGTCATCGACATACAAAGCTACATATATGAAATGCCCACCTTCTTTCTTGGAATATATGCAGTGATCAACTTTTCTTCTCACAAATCCCAAACTAAGGATGTATGTGTCAAACTTCTGGTACCACTTCCTTGGCGATTGCTTTAGACCGTAGAGGGATCTTTTCATTTTTCACACCAACTCTTGCTTTCCCTTTACTACAAATTCTTTAGGTTTTTTCATGTAGATTTATTCTTCCACGTCCCCATGTAGGAACATTGTCTTCACATCCATCTTTTCTATTTCCATATCGAATGTTGTAGCTAGAGACATTAGTACTCTAATGGAAGTTAGTTTTTCAATAGGGGAAACAATCTCACCAAATTTGACTCCCTCGACTTCGGAATAACCTTTCGCTACCAGTCGAGCTTTGAACTTCTTGAATTGTTTTGAGACATTCATCTTCTTCTTGAATACCCATTTGCTACTGATGGGATTTCTTCCACTAGGTTACTTGACTAAATCCCATGTCTCATTCTTGTGCAAGGATTCCATCTCTTCGACCATGGCATCCTTCCAAAGTTTACCCTCTACCGAGTCGATTGCCTCATTGAACAACTTGGGATCATCGTCGATGGAAGTTAGCACGAATGCAGAATGAAAGTTAGGCGGACTATACCTTTCGACTGGTTTTATTATTCTTTTTGACCTCCTTACTACTAGAGTCCACTGTTCCACCTCTTCCTCAGATTCAGTCAACTCATATGAACCATCTTCTTCATTCCTCAGTTCAAACCACACCGTCTCAAGATTATTCTCGGTTTGAACAACTTCTCTAGGCTTCGACTTGCCTCTGACTTCTCTGAATACCACATCTCGACTGTACACTATTCTCCGTGATGCAGGATTGTTACGAGGAAAATCTCTCTATGGCTAGGGGTAAACTACAACAGACATAAATGACTGCAGAAATCAACTCTATTTTCAAGTATGCTGTATAAACAAATATGCTAGCAAGACAAGGTAAAAGGCCTACCTCGTCCATACGTTTGACGAAGTCCACTGTTGAGCACTTGACCCAAATAAATATACCTGCAACTAGTCCTCAACAACCAAGCAATGCAAGAATATGGTGAGAATATATGATGTTATCACATTCAATAGAATAATCCATTAAAATTCATAACAAATACGCCCATGGAATAATAATTCAAATATTTGCAAGATATCAATTGGAAAAGAAAAGAGTATTTCTATTAAGATATAATCAACAAAAGTGCATAAGTTACAGACTTCGGTGTCGGTACGGTTCAGAACTAAGAAACTGAGTTCCTTCCAGTTGGGCCTCCACCACTTCAATCCTCCACCAAAGGCAAGCTCATATAAGAGAGACAATGAATATCTCAATCAATAAGAGAAGAGCTTGGGGCTGAACACTGTGTTCAGACATAAAGGACAAAGGGATGCAGACTCAATGTGCAGTGAATAATTCCTCCAAAGTAACTTTGCTCTCAAAGTTGAATTCTTTCTCCTTTTTTCCATAGCTCAGAATTGGCCCATTTATAGCCTTCAAGTGGAACTGAAGGGTCGAGTTATAATGTTTCCAGTATATGGAAGGCCAAGGATCATTGATCTCATGACGTGACATGGAAACCCGACACTATTTTTAAATTTTGGGCATATTTCCCAATGTACGCGGGTTGTAGTGGTGCAACTTGCGTATATGCATGCTGTATAGTAGGCAAGGTACGTATATGTGGAAAAATTGTATTTTTAGCTCTGAGATTTGCAAAAAGGGATGACAAGTTTTCATAGGGAAAAGGAAAAAGGCCTTCTGTGCAAGATTGCATGGGGTGAGGCAAATCTTTCTATAACAGATGCCCCCTAATGTGTGAGGTCATAGGAGTATCTGTGATGACCGAAATACATTATAAAAACCCATAAGTGGAGTAATGGGGACCCTGTTGGAAGAACTAGTTTCTCATTACACTCTGTACTGACTTTGCATACATGGCTACCAATTTGAATTACACTGCAGATCAATGTGAAAATATACCAAACAACTGTCCATGGCCATGAATAGGAAAATATAAATTCGACTACATGCCAAAGGTTTTCATAGTCACGAACAAGGCCCAATAGAACTAGTCTCAAAATCAATCTGAAGATATCTGTATACAATGGAGTTCAATTTGATCTCCCATGATCACTGAAGTCACATAGGTACTGGTCCAATTAAAAGGTAGCAATAACTCAAGAAAGATGCAACTACAAGCTAATGTCTTCAAGTCTTCTACACATTCTGCCAAAGGTGCATGTCTACATCGTGTGAATAAATGAGTTGCGGTCTAACACAATGAGACTTTGTTTGATTACCGATCATTGAGGTATATCGTTAACAAACGTGAGACAACCTACCAATGATGAAAGTAGGTATCAAGGCACTGAGCACATTTGTACAAGTGTGAATAAAGGAGTTGGGGTCGAACACTTGAAGAATCCATCGATCAAGAGACATTGATGTATTCCCAACTGTCGATGGCAAGATAACCTGCCACTAATGACTGCAAGCCTCTAGGTACTCATAGGACTCTGGGTCTCATTTCCAGAATAGATGAGTTGAAGTCGATGGAAGGAGACCTGTTGAAAGGAGAGCATTAAGGCATCTTTCATCATTCAGCATGAGGTACAAAGCAAGAGCTTTATGATTTGGAGGAAATTGAACAAAGAACATGTTCACGAACCCACAACCCTATGTGTCTTTTGCGTGTGCCAAGTGAAAGAGATACATGAAAAAGACCCTCTAAATAACAACCAATGAGGAAAACTATGGACAAAGGCAAGGACACCACTAATAAGACTAATGGCATCCAAGACATTGCACAAATACCAATGTGTGAATAAATGTCTTGCCGTTGAACACAAGGGAAACCACCTAGTCAACGATGAATGATGAAATGTCGACTGCTGGGTTCAAGTTTACCTACCAATGAGGAAAGTAGGACTAGGGTGCGTAATAGGACTAGAACTTCATGTGATTATGAGAAAAAACGAGGGTATGGCCGACATGCAAAGTGAAGAGTTCTAAGGAATGACCGACACAGGTTGATAGACATCCTTTGAACAAGAGCATGAGACATATGGAAGACTCTGGTAGCATATAATCAATGATGAAACCATGAGATGCAGGAGGAATCAATCAAGTTCTCCATAGGGAATGGAAGAGTAACCAGTTGGGGGAGAAAAATCTCTATAACGAGCTCAACTTCCTAAGGCCATGCTAAACCCAAAATTATGATGACAAGTGGACTCAATAACTTTGTGTTATATTCAAAGGTGACATGACGGCTGCCAATATAAGATAATACTCCCTTCCTTCCTGTCTTTTTTTGTTTTTTCATAGTCAAATGAATGCTATGATACAGAGGAGGGAATGAGTGTCACAAGTAATCAAAACTAGTTCCAATAGTGGAACAAACCTATGCTCAATGCAAGGAGGTGCATGCAGGAGATGGACACTCGAGGGAATGTTCCCTCCTAGGTATAGGGTGTCAAGTTGCAAAGGATATAAACGAGGCTCTGCTTGGTTGAGGATGCAAAACTGTTGAGGCAAACAATTTACAACTCAAAGAGAGAACCGACTATAGGCTCAATACTGCAAGCAAGGGCATGAGATGCAATCACAACTTAACACCAAAAAATCTCCTTTTTCATAATATTTAGTCTACTTGGTTTGAAAAAGGGAAAAAATTGTACCAAATAGACATCCTTTCAAATCCAATTTACGAGTGTGAAAAAGAAAAGTTCACTCGACAATCTTTTTTCTTTTTGAAAATGAGTCGGAAAAGAGATTAACTAAGACTCACGACCTTTCAAGTCCAATTTAATGAGTGTGAAAGGGACAAATTCACTCGGAAATATTTTTGCTTTTTAGACGAATCAGAAAAGAGCTTAAATCAGATTCACTTGGGAGTTTCTAGGTGGCAAGCCATGGGGGAGGCCAAGGATCCCGTGCTGGACTTCTATGAAATTTTAGTATCTTACGAATAGCTGACATAATCTTGGGAAAACACAAAGCTCTCCAAGTCGAGGAAGATAGAGTGCTAGCAGAGGTTATCATCTCCGTGATATACCAGATGATGTATCTTACTTGAAAGGACATAGGCAGAGGCATTGGATACCCCACAAGACCATCCCAATCAAAGGGAACTTCTCTAGGACTTGGAGGGAGAGTACTCGGGGAGAGTAAAAATCTCTCTTGTTCATAAGGTGCAGTATCAGAAATGATACCTACATGGTTGAAAGACTCATCACCCTCCAAAAGGAGAGTTGGATTGACCAAAGATTGCACTGGTATGACCACTTCTTCAACTCCAGGTTGAATAGGATGCGTAATAAAAGGGACATGAGACACATCACCCTTGACAACGGAGGCGGGGTCAAGAGAAGATTTCATTGACATGAATGCCATGTTAATCAACAGAGAAACATGGTGTGGAGAAACCACATACTCTTCTGAACCTGAAGGGTCCTCAGGTGAGAACCACGTTTCTGGTATCCTGGCAGTAGAAGGGCATAAACAAGTAAGGTGATTTCCTTCGCAGGTCATGCAAAGGAATTTTGGCTTACATCTGAGACTTCTAGGGTTCTCAATCATATGAATTCCCCCAACATCATTTACAATGGCTGGTGACATTCTCTCAGTGTGATTGCCAGAGGCCGAAGAGTCATCTCCCACATGATGTACATAGGTTGGATATGTGACATTGATATGACTTGTGGCGACTAGAGTGATGCCCCCAACATTACTCGAAGTGGCTGGTTGTGGGTCTTCAACATGACTTGCAGCATTCGTCGACCAATCTCCAACCTGACTAGCAGGGGTTGGTGATGGAGCTCTAGTATGACTGATAATGACTGGACTAGTGGTGGTAAGTTGTGGCATTTGATACCAAGGTCCCGAGAAAGATCAGTTTTGAAACATTGCAGGCTAGGAAGGGTAATGGTTTACACCATGTCCCTGTTCAGAAAGGTAGTATCCTCCACCTAATTGATCCAAAGAGGTTTGTATGAGTATCATCACTGAAGTTTGCGAAGAGGCAGAAGTATGATAGGGATTATTCAAGTGATGATATATGTTTCCCCCAGGTGAAGGGGTTCCGTGAAGAGGGTAGCCCGAACTGTAAATTTGATTCCCCCCATATGAAAGACCCAGGGATATATGTGGACCCTCCATGGGAAAAGTTTTTGGAGGAACTGGCATGGCGGATGAGGGATACACAGATGGGGTGTAATAAGGAGAATAACCACCCATTTGAGTACTGGCTCCTGAAAAAACATAGCTAGGACTGGTTCTGTAAGAGGGGAGGTGCCAACCTCCCACAGTGAGAGTTGGTTGAGGTGCATGACTCCTATCAAATGAAGATGTAGATGGCGGTGCCATGGTGCCCCCAAATCCAATTCTAGTATTCATATAAGTGGGCTAGGGAGAGGATGGGACGGGTGAAGGAATATCAATAGGAAAATGATTAGATACCCAAGGCATGGACTGAGTGTCATAATTATGCATACCATTATGAAAAGCAGATGGATTCATCCCGATGAAATGAGTGAACATCATGGGGGGGGGTAGTGGTAAATGAGGGAGCCAAAGGGACTCCACTATCCATGATAATTACAACTCAAAGCACGATATAAAATCTCAAAGGTCTACTAATAATCAAAGAGCACCCCAAAAATAATCAAATGACCAATATGCATGCAAATAGGATAAAGTGGCTGAAAGGGACCTCCCTCTCTAAAGTAGGTATGCCTCACCCAAGAGGGGCCTGAGATTCCACTACTAAATATTGGAGGAAACCAAATTAGTTATAAGGGCCCTTGTGGGCTCAACAACTAGTGAGTCAGATCCCCCCGGAGAGTTAATCCTCCATAAAGGTTGTGTGTTATCCGACCCTTATCTGACCCAGGGTACCTGTAGAATAACCCTTGCAAGTAACCTATGTGGCACCTAAGTCAAGAAACTAAGCAACCACAATATAACTGATGCATGTGCGAGTAGTCGTAAGTCAGGTGCACCGTATGGGCAGGGTAGCAAAGCCCGAAACCTTGAAAGCACTGCCTCTCATGGAGGTAAGGGAACTAGCAAGATCCCCAGATACAAATAGATCCCCAAAAATATCTCTGACACTAAGAAGGTATCGGGGGGATATCCCTTCAACCGACCTTGTGCGACCTCATGGTTAACTCCGGTGTAAGCGAAGCTTCCTGATATTTCTGATTATACAATGGATTTTTCCACTCCCTTAGTCAGACACATATGTTGATTTAATAGCCTTGGAGAAGTTTACTCACAAAATCCTATTCCAAGGCACTAAATCCTAAGCTAGTTTGTGCACCCTAGAAAATAAAATCGTTACTAATCAATTTTAAATTACAACATTAATTTTAATGGCTATGCTTACTCAAAGGGTGCAGTTGTGAAACTAGTGATGTTATGACTCAACAATTAAAGTAAATATGAATACATTGCAAAGTCCTAACTTCAATTTTCAATAAATGATATGCTTCCTAAAAAATGAAATTTTCAATTCAATTATGCAATTCTAAATAAAAATGCAATATTTCTTTACATGAAGTAAGATAAATGACAAAGACTCAAAATATCAAAATGCCAATCAATGTAAAATGCCTAATATTTTTGTATTTTCAATATAAGAAAAATTAAAATGCATGGACTGAATAACAACTTGATATAGAAAGACTCTATTGTGTATAGACATAGACAACCCAAGTAGGATATCAAGGAGCAAAACACCCAGCCCAATGTACAAGGACAATCAAAATGAAAATATGATGAGAAAGACACCGCCCAAAAATTCAACCAAAGAAAGGTTTCCTATCATTCCACAGACACTTAACAATCACTACAGAGACCCAAGAAGACTCAACAATCATCAAAACCTACCCAACAACCACCAAACCCAACAATCAAGAAATAAAGGTTGATGTACCTGACTGCTCAAGGGAAAAGCGTGTATGTACATAGCTTGCAGAAGGACAACACATGTATATATGCGACTGTCAAGCAAAAAAACGTGCATATGTGTCAAAACACAACTAGGCTAAGGAGAAGGATGAAAGACTTAGACCCAGAGTGAACATAGGCTGTCAAGCAATCATATGACAAGAAAATCAATACAAACAAGAGAAATCTAGGGAGAAAAACACTCCAAACCCCCAAAAAAGAAGATTCAATCCCCAGTATGGTCACCAATTTTGTTACAAGGAAAATCTCTCTATGGCTAGGGGTAAACCACAACAGACAAAAATGACTGCAAAAATCAACTCTATTCTCAAGTATGCTATATAAACAAATATGCTAGCAATATAAGATAAAATTCCTACCTCGTCCAGACGTTCGACGAAGTCCACCATTGAGCACTTGACCCAAAGCAATATACCCGCAACTAGTCCTCAACAACCAAGAAATGCAAGCATATGGTGATAATATATGATGTTAGGAAATTCAATAGCATAATCCATTAACATTCATAACAAATACTCCCATGGAATAATAATTCAAATATTTTCAAGATATCAATTGGACGAGAAAAGAGTATTTCTATTAAGATATAATCAACAGAAGTGCATAAGTTACAGACTTTCATGTCGGCACGGTTCGAAACTGAGAAACTGAGTTCCTTCCAACTGGGCCTCCACAACTTCAATCCTCCACCAAAGGAAAGCTCATATAATAAAGACAATGAAGTTCTCAATCAATAAGGGAAGAGCTTGGGGGCTGGACATTGTGTTCAGACTTAAAGGAAAAAGGTATGTAGACTCAATGTGTAGTGAATAATTCCTCCAGAGTAATTTTTCTCTCAAAGTTGAATTCTTTCTCCTCTTTTCCATAATCTCTCAGAATTGTCCCATTTATAGCCTTCAAGTGGAACTGAAGGGCCAAGTCAGAACGTTTCCAGTCTATGGAAGGCCAAGGTTCATTGATCTCATGATGTGACGTGGAAACCCAACACTATTTTTCAATTTTGGGCACATTTCCCGATGTAAGCGGGTTGTAGTGGTGCAACTTGCGTATACACTTGCTGTATAGTAGGCAAGGTGCATATATGTGGAAATTTTTTATTTTTATCTTTGGGATTTTCAAAAAGGGATGACAAGCCTGCATAGGGAAATGGAAAAATGCCTTCTGTTCAAGATTGCATGGGGTGAGGCAAATCTTGCTATAACAGGGATCCCGAAGCTTATATCCTTTCATTCCTTCTCTATATCCAATGAAAATACATTTGATTGCCTTCTTGTTTAGCTTTCTCCTCTTTTCCTTGGGAACATGCACAAATGAATCACAACCACATACTTTGAGATGCGAAACTAAAGGCTTCTTACCGGACCATACCTCATGTGGAGTCGTGTCGACTAGCGTTGACGAAGGAGACATATTCACCAGATATCTTGCAGTGTCGAATACCTCTGCCCATAATTCATGTGCAAGCCCAACACCACTGAGCATGCTCCTTGCCTTATCCATCAACTTTCTATTCATTCTCTCGACAACTCCATTTTCTATGGGGTATATGGTGTGGTATTTTTGCATGCTATGCCACACTACTTATAGAGATGATCAAATTCTTTTCCACATAATTCACCACCATTGTCATTTCTCAACACCTTAATCTTCTTATCTATATGGTTTTCTACAAGATATTTAAACTCTTTAAATTTCTCGAAAACCTTTGATTTCTTCCTTAGGAAATATATCCATGTCTTCTTGAAAAAATAATCTATGAAGGAGACATAATACAGGGATCCACCAAGTGAAGGCACTGTAAACTAGACAAACACATCACTATGAACCAATTCTAGAATTCCATTTTCCCTTGTTGCTCTAGATGAGAACCTCACCCAGCTTTCTTTTCCATATATGAAGTGTTCACAAAAGTTGACCTCTAAACCACATTTAGGAAACCCTTCGACCATACCTTTGCTATACATAGCTCGAAGTCCCTTTTCTCCAATGTATCCCATCCTCTCGTGCCATAGTCTGGTTGAGTCAATTTTATCATGACTTGTCAAGTTGGTTTATACCGACTCAGCCCAAGTTGGGTCGAGTTGATTCGAGGTCGAGTCAACTTTAGGAGCAATGATGTTTTTGCATCCAGTCGAATCGACATTCCATAATAACTTGTATATGGTTCCAATTCAAAATCCTTTCATTGAGACCATCACATGCCTGACCATCTTGCACGAATCCTTATGAAACAGAGTGTGTACCCCATCATCACTAATATTACTCACATATATTAGATTTCTTGCCAAACCTAAAATGTGTAGCACACCTGGAAGGGTTCTTTTCCTCCCATCTTGAAATATCAGTTGAACTCTTCCTTGTTTGGAAATCTTGGTTGTCGAGTCGTCCCCCAAGAACACATCACCTCCATCATATCTTTCATACTTGCAGAACCATTCTATATGTGGTGTCATATGATAGGATGCTCTCGAGTCGATCAACCAAACACCTTGATCAAATTGTGTACTGGTCAATTCCAGGTACACATCACCTCCCTTATCCAGGTTTGTCTTTCTCTCAGTCGACTGCTTCTCATCGGATCTCATACTAACTTCCATCGCCCTCGACTTACAGTCCTTTTTTTAATGCCAATATTTACCACATTTCCAACATATTCTTGTCGACTGAACTGGGGATTTTGATATACCCTTCGACTTAGACTTTATACCAGAGAATTTTCCTTTATCTCTTTCAACCGATCGGCCTCTCACCTCTAAAGAATCTTTGGTCGATCCTTCCATGTTCTTTCTTCTCATTTCTTTTGACAACAGAGAAGCAACCACATCTTTTAGTGCTAATGTGGTTGTATTACTCCCTATAGCCATGACTAAGCTATCCCATGAGTCTGAAAAATAACATAATAGGATTATACACTTCTCCTCCTCAATGGTTTTAATATTCACAGATGATAACTGGATTAAAATGGTATTAAATGAATTTAAATTCTCAGTCACCTAACTTCCATCACTCATTCTCAGAAGATCCAGTTTCTTTATGAGAAACAACTTATTTATCGAAGATTTCGACTGGTATAAGCTTCCCAACTTGTCTCACAGTTTCTTGGCCAAATCTTCACCCGAGACATTCAATAGTAACGAATCTGCAAGACATGTTCTCGATCTACAAGAAGATATTCCATTTTAAGCTTCTAAAGATAAAAATTCTGGCCATTGAATTTTTTTATCTCTATTCTTGAACTGCTCGCCATTCTTTACCACGATCTTTAACACAATTTATGAATTACAACTCTTATTGTACCTAGGGTTTAGTTCTCATGTTCAAGATTGGTAAATCAAGATCCGATACACTCGTCAAAGCATAACAAATATCTGATACCACTTGTCAGGTAATGAGAGACACTTCCACACTAAACTTAGCAGAAGAGAAGAATAATTTAATCAAGAACGTAAATGACAAAGCAATCACATAGTACACAAAGATTTTACCCTGGAAACCCAAACTGGGAAAACCAACACTCCTTGAGCGTTCAACTCTCTTGTTGTCTTATTAAATCTGAATAAAAGGTTACATGTCTAACCTTTGTCCACACCTAAGAATCAAAATCATACCCTCTTTCCTGCACAAGAACAACCCTGTAGAAAATCTAGCTTACATCTACATGACCATCAACCTACATCTAAAGATTTCTCTAAAGGTTGGCTATCCTACGATTCATTGTTTTTCATTAGCCTTTATGTCCTTACAACACACCTCTTTATAGGATTTACAACAGGAAAAACCCTAAATACTTGGAACCCAAAAATGGTTATAGATCCATGCAAATCATTGGCTACAAATCCCACAAATCTCAAAATTATGTTACAGTCGACTCCAAGTCGTATTACTAGTCGACTACCAATCGACCTTCATTTGGTCTTCAGTCAGTTTCCACACATGCACCTATTGACCTCTTATTAGTTGACCTCTTTGAATTACTGTCGATGCCTTTACCATGTCAAACTGTCTCAAACTTCAACTTCAACTTTACCCGATCGACTCACCTTGACCTCCGACTTGTTGTCGATCCACCTCGACTTCAACCGTCAGTCGATTCACCTTGACTAGAATTTCACTGCAAAGAATATAACAACCCAACACATTTAAGGGCGAGGGGATTGTAACACCCCCATTTCCCCTAGACTGTAAATATAAGCACTATTATGACAAACTATAGGCATAAATGTCATGTACTCAAGGAAAAACAATGGACCTTCATTTATTTTTGTATTGTGCAATATATTTGATTTTAATATAACAAAGAAATGTTGAGATACTACTGAAGGGATGGCCTTCACAGGTTATGATTTCATTAGAGGAATGGAAAAAAGGGAGGTAATTACTGATCTAAATGAATCTTCCAGGAAGTACCCTATCTAATTAAAAGTGGTGCAGACCTGAACTGTCCCCAACCCTGAATAACTGATTATCATTCAAGATAGTAGTTGGAACAATTTCTTTGGAAGTTAAGGAAGGATGGGAAACATACCTTCAGGAAAATTTTGGCATGATCCCCGAAACCCTAGGGGAGAAGACATGAAAAAGGAGGGTGCAAGGAAATATAGGAGGAAAACAAACACAGATGGGCATAGGCTGAGAGAAGTTGGAGATAGATAGAGAAGAGAAGTTGTAGAGACTTCCTGAAAATCTTGTAGATATCGTCTCGTGACATCGTACCCTGGGTTGGGGGTGGCTGGTTGTAGCAGAGGTTAGCACAACCTTGCCTATGGTTGGGTGGAGAGAGGTTCACCCTACAGTATTGGCCAACATATCTCTAAAATTTTAGATAAGTGCCTTGTATCGATTCTGTGTATTAACTAGAGTGCATGAATGGATTTGATGAATTTGAAGTCTGATTGCTTACTTCAAGAGATGCCCTATATGTGCATAAAATGAATATATATATATATATAAGAGAATCTTGTGTCTTAACTATAGATAATCTCTGTATCTGTAGGAATAATTGCAAACATGAATTTATAATATGTTTATGTTATTTGCAATGTGGGAGTGAGTATGCATGATTGTATTTGTCTCTACACACACACACACACACACACACACACACACACACACACACACACACACTCACAAGATTATGCACTAGGGCATTGTGGTATATATGGAAGTTTTGATAGCATGAGAATACCCTAGATATAATGAAACCAAGGTTCCTTGGGTGAGGATAATGAATTTACTTAGAACCTAGGCGAAGAAACTCTCGAAAACCCAGAAAACCTACAAGAGAACATGAGGAAAACCCTTGCGAAAATGACTAAGTCCAAACTTGGAATTATAAGCCAGTGGAGGATCCCTAATTCAATTCGGAGGATTGTGGTCACAGATTTGGCTTGATGATTAAATTTGGGCCCTTTATCGAGATGAATTCAAGACGAGACCTAAACTATTGGATATGAAAGTGGAGATAACCTCCACCATTGATCTATATCACAAAGATTTCTTTGAATCCTAGGATATCAATGAATGATCAAGGGCCGTCAGATCTACCGGCCAAAATATCACAGCCATAGATCTTCAAAAAGCTCAAGAGGGAGTTTAGCGTCCCATGATACCAAAGCACTGGACCACATAAGAATTCTAAGTCCAAGCCCCTTTTGAAGTCTTGACACACCGATGTCTGCAGACCGAGGTTCTATCCCCTGGTCTTGTGCCTTGTTGAATAAGAATTAGGGAGAGGGAGAGAATGTGACGTCATAGTGTTGTAAGGTGCTAGCTTGGCAACCATAGTTTCACGGGGTTGACACTTGTCGATGTTCAGTTGTAGACGAGTAGAGAATGGGAACATGTTGGGATTTAGACTTTGGAAAAGTGCCTTAAGACCTGAGCCATTGGATCCGGGAAGCCAACAAATCTGTTCCGTTGAACACATTCAAATGGGGTCAATTGGATCCCAGAACCCCGAAAGTTTTCCTGAAATCAAATTGTTGGATGGGTTGGTGGCCCAATGCTCGGTGGGTCGGGTTCCCACGTGGGGTTCGGACCCTCCATGAAAATTGTGAGCATAGGTGACGTCATATGTGATTTTATGTGCCAACATGGAATTCAGGGTGTCAATGGGGTGACACTTGTCTGCTCTTAGTTCACGAATGAACTGAGTGTGGGCCCTGTCTGGTTCGATTCTTTCAACATCACCTTGGTTTAACAATCATCAGATATACCAACCAATGGATCTTGGCCATAGATCTTCATAGAAGTTCAGGAGGGAGTTTAATGTCCCAGGGTATCGGAGCATTGGACCCTGAAAGAGTTTTAAGTCCAAAAAATTTGGAAGCCCGATAGGTCAATATCCGACGGGCGAAAAGATATCCACCATAGATCCGTGGGAACCCAGATCAAATCCAAGTCGTAGATCTCACAGGTTCATAACCCCATGATGAACTTGATTACAATCTTGTAATTATAGGATTAGTATTAACTGATCCCCTTGTAATCCCCAGAACCGGGAAATTTCTAGATCAACATCACAAGTAAGGTTCGACACCCGATGCATGTGGTGATGTGGCATGCAACAAGTGGTCCATGTGTCACATGTCACCGTAAGGTGGTGCCACACGTCATGCAATTTTGGCAGGATCAAATAAGGTCCCGTGGGGAAAATGAGTGCCATGTGTCATTCCACGTGTACACAATGCTAACTAATCCCAAACTTGGCGTAGATTTAGGAAGTGAAGAAATTGGTCACTCGAGGACCTAATGTTCTGGTGCCTGGTAGCCATGTGTCATAATGTGGATCAAGGCAAGTGGCGACCCTCGACAGGCCCACATGATTTGAGTGACAACACATACCAGATCGGGTGATTTGGGTTTGTCGAAGGGCAGGTAAGGCCAATGGCCAATGATCTGATATGATGTCAGTATATGTCACATAACCTATGCATGATGGAAAAGTGTTAGCACCTGATACAGAGGGACATGTGCACTGTGATAATATGTACCCCATGTCAGTTCACATGGGAAGGCCTTGTGTCACTCGGAGGAGATGCCATGTTTCATGCCAAGTGCCATGCCATGTGTCATGACAAGTCATTATATGTCATGATGTGTTTGAAGAGAATTCACTGAGGTGTCAAGAGTGGGTCTAGTCGAAGGCGATCATCAGTGGAATGGCACCATTAATTATTGACCATCATATTTGGGGATTGATCTCCACCATTGATCATAGTCAAGGAGGGTTAATCGAATGCCACACTTCCAAAGAGTTTTGAAAAGCGAAGAATTTGGAGGGTCCAGTGGTCTGGTACTTGGTGGCTATGTTTCACGATTGTGGTGAACAAGGAATGGTGGCACATGGTAGGATCATGTATCCAGGATGCCAGCTCATACCGGGTTAGGGGTCGAGGGAAAAAATTCATGCAGGCCTTCTGAGTGGGTTAATGGTCTGATAACTTGACATGACGTGGGGTGACGTCGCTCAACTATAGCCTAACGGACATGTGGCACCCACTCATCTCAGACCGAGCCTACGAGGGTTAAGTAAAACAAGAATAATTCGAGACTCTGGGACCCGATAAGACAAAGGGTCCGATGGATTAGGTGGGAAGCACCACGACAATGCTACACCAACTTCCATGTCTGTGCAAGAGGACAATGTGTCATGACGTGGCAGTGCCACATTATATGACTCGATGACATGGAGCCACATGGCTTTACATTGGAAAATACCTAAAACTTTAAAGGGCCATAACTTTGATTGAGACCTCAGATTTAGACAAACTTACAGTCATTGGAAATCTCTCGATGAGCATAAAACAATGGCATCCTCAAGAAGAGGTTTGGATATGGTTGACGAACAATGAAAATTTAATACCCCATCCCTTAAAAGGGTACTTAGGGGGTTGGGTGTGTTATAGCAATGAAAACAGAAAGAGAGTTGGTTGGTTAGTTAGCCATGTTAGCTACTTATCTGGTTAGCCAGTAGTGAGTTTTGTTGTTGCTAATGTCCTTGAGCTCGATTTGATCCTATGTTTTGTAATCTACCTGGTTGTGAGTATGGGTCTGTAATGTTTGTAGAGTTTAAAGGAAAGTGCATGACGCTATGAAATGTAATAATGGGAAAATATATAAGAGAGAAGGGCTTTGTTGCTATCAACTGATGAGTTACTTAATGTATGTCTATGAATGTTTGAATGAAGATAATAAAGTTGCAGTGATTCTAGTCTTATGATGTATTGATCCTGTGTCAATTGAATGTACGAGTTGTTGTTATGTGTTGTTAGTCATTGAGTAGATCACAATGGGTTGTATGAATTCTAATCTAGATGGATTCCCTTGTAATTAATCCTTCGTAACCGACACAAGACCCTATGGTCTCTGTGATTCTCATGGCGTCTTGGGTGAGACCTTATTCAGTCTATGGATGAGGATTAATATGTCGACACCTTGGGGATTTTGATGGTCAAATCTGGATGAAACCTAGGTATTCAACCCCCCAGTGTTAAGAAGGACACATGCAAGCATATAATGCCCCAATATTATTCTATACATCGATACCTTTCCAACAATGCAAGAATCACCTTAATTGAATTTCATATATGAAAGTTAAGCCTCCCGTAAGTTGACCTACCGTATTGATCACCATGGTGCGAGGGGATGCCATGTTAGCCTCCATTACTTAGACATGTGGAGCTAGCCACGTAGTGGGTTTTCTAAGAAAATTCTAGAAGGCTCGAAACCTTATCACAATTGAGGATTGAGGAAGTCAAAAACCTACCACTAGATGGCTATTGGGCTATGTTAAATATCATGCCACTAGAAGGAGAAGGGGTTCCATTCTATGTTATTGTATTTTGTTCCATATAAGAGTAGAAAAAATGGGAGTGGGTAATTAGAGAGAATAATAGCAGGGGTTAATGTTTGGTAGCAACCTAACATGCCACAGGTCTTAGGTAACTCCATAGAGAGTTCCTTCTCCTTTTTACTTGCATTATTTCCATACTAGAGAAAAGAGAGTAGAGCAACCTCACCTTCTAGTTGGGTTTTCTCCTATAAGGGTTTCCCAAAGCAAATATTTGTGTTATTTTTTGGATGGTGTGTGATTGTATTTTATTGTTCTCTATTTTCCAAATTTTATCTATTTCATGCATAAGTAGAAAATCAATAACTGAATATTTTGGAATGTAAAGGATTTTAACCTTCATAGTGTAGATTTCAAATTCATTTATTAGATCTATTGTGACAAACTGTTCCAGTGGAATATCCACAATAGTTTACAGATCATATTGGTATCATAGAAGGTTTTCTTTTGGGTATTTGTGGGAAGTTGTAGGATCTAGAAATTTGCTTAAAGAGAAGCCACAAAAACCCTATCCATGGCGAATGAGTCTATTCATAACAACCCTCGAGATATAGTAGAAGAGATATGTGAGAGGTCGGAAGCACAAGTCATCGACATCAATAATAATTGTACCCATGAAGGATGGGACTTGGATAATGTGTATCTATCATAGGGAATTGAACAAGATTACACTGAATAATAGGTAGCCTCTGGCTAGGATCGATGATCTATTGGGCCAACTGCAACATGCCAAGTACTTCACTAAGTTGGATTTGAAATCAAGATATCACCAGCTACGAGTCAAAGAAGAATATACATGGAATATTTCCATCAATACAAGGAAAGGTTTGTATGAGTGGTTGGTTATGCCATTCATTTTATACAACGCACTGGCTACATTTATGACACTAATGAATGATGTTTTATGCCCTTATCTATATTCATTTGTTATTGTTTATTTGGATGATATATTGTTTTATAATGCTACCTGGGAGGAGAACATCTCACATCTCATTTAGGTGTTAGAGACTTTGAAGAAGCACCAATTGTTGGATAACCTCAAGAAATGTGAGTTTTATCAGTAGTCTTTGGTGTATTTGGGTTATCTGATCGGTGAAGGGGAGCTTAAGATAGATCCCACAAAGATGGAGTCCATCATGAAATGGCTAGTTCCTACAAACTGCACAAAAGTTAGGAGCTTTTTTGGGGAAACACAATACTTGCATAAGTTCATAGCTTCATTTTCAGTAGTAGTTGCACCACTCCACGCAATAACAATGAGAGGTAAGAGTTTCCAGTGGGGGAAGAATCAATAGAAGGATTTTGATGAGCTAAAAATAAATATTGGT
>JZKD02S2064550.1:152003-164873 GCA_000966675.3 Picea glauca
GTCAAAAACCTACCCCTAGATGGCTATTGGGCTATGTTAAATATCATGCCACTAGGAGGAGAAGGGGTTCCATTCTATGTTATTGTATTTTGTTCCATAGAAGAGTAGAACAACTGAGAGTGGGTAATTAGAGAGAATAATAGTGGGGGTTAATGTTTGGTAGCAACCTAACATTCCATAGGTCTTAGGTAACTCCATAGAGAGTTCCTTCTCCTTTTTACTTGCATTATTTCCATACTAGAGAAAAGAGAGTAGAGCAACCTCACCTTCTAGTTGGGTTTTCTCCTGTAAGGGTTTCCCAAAGAAAATATTTGTGTTATTTTTTGGATGGTGTGTGATTGTATTTTGTTGTTCTCTATTTTCCACATTTTATCTATTTCATGCATAAGTAGAAAATCAATAACTGAATATTTTGGAATCTAAAGGATTTTAACCTTCATAGTGTAGATTTCAAATTCATTTATTAGATCTGTTGTGACAAACTGTTCCGGTGGAATATCCACAACAGTTTACATATCATATTGGTATCATATAAGGTTTTCTTTTGGGTATTTGTGGGAAGTTGCAGGATCCAGAAATTGGCTTAAAGAGAAGCCACAAAAACCCTATCCATGGAGAATGAGTCTATTCATAACAACCCTCGAGATCTAGCAGAAGAGATATGTGAGAGGTCAAAATCACAAGTCATCGACATCAATAATAATTGTACCCAGGAAGGATGGTACTTGGATAATGTGTATCTATCATAGGGAATTGAACAAGATTACATTGAAGAATAGGTACCCTTTGGCTAGGATCGATGATCTATTGGGCCAACTGCAACATGCCAAGTACTTCACTAAGTTGGATTTGAAATCAAGATATCACCAGTTACGAGTCAAAGAAGAATATACATGGAATATTGCCTTCAATACAAGGAAAGGTTTGTATGAGTGGTTGGTTATGCCATTCATTTTATACAACACACTGGCTACATTTATGACACTAATGAATGATGTTTTATGCCCTTATCTATATTCATTTGTTATTGTTTATTTGGATGATATATTGTTTTATAATGCTACTTGGGAGGAGAACATCTCACATCTCATTTAGGTGTTAGAGACTTTGAATAAGCACCATTTGTTTGATAACCTCAAGAAATGTGAGTTTTATCAGTAGTCTTTGGTGTATTTGGGTTATGTGATCGGTGGAGGGGAGCTCAAGATAGATCCCACAAAGATGGAGGCAATCATGAAATGGCTAGTTCCTACAAACTGCACAAAAGTTAGGATCTTTTTTGGGGAAACACAATACTTGCATAAGTTCATAGCTTCATTTTCAGTAGTAGTTGCACTACTCCACGCAATAACAATGAGTGGTAAGAGTTTCCGGTGGGGGAAGAATCAATAGAAGGATTTTGATGAGCTAAAAAGAAATATTGGTCAAGCACCAATGCTCACACTACCAAACTTGCAGAAGCCCTTCGAAGTGGAGGTAGATGCAAGTGGGTATGCCATGGCAGTAGTTTTGATGTAAGGAGGAAGGATTGTATGTTGTCATTTTGAAGTATTTCATGGGGCAGTTCTCAACTACCCTACCTACGATGATGATCTATATGCCTTGGTACAAGTTGTTAAAAAGTGGAAGCACTATCTGATGGGAAATAAGACCATCATCCACACAGATCACCAATTGCTCTAGTATTTGCAGGCCCAGAGTAAGTTACAACAAACCAAGCACTACAAATAGATGGGGTTCTTACAAAAAAATCATTTAGTCATAAAGTATAAGAAGGGTATCACAAACAAGGTTGAAGACATGATTTCAAGGCCACCCACATCCAAGATTACAACTTTGGGAACTCTTATGCACATTGAACATTTTATCCATGATGCATATAAAGAAGCATACAAAGAAGATGAGGACTTCAAGATGGCGTTTCAATAGCTACATGGACAAATTCATATAGAAGAAAGTGACGACAAGGCTGAGCATCATTTATAGAATGGTTTACTCTACAAGATCGACAAACTCTGTGTCTCTAAAGGTGAATGATTGCAACTTATCAGAGAGGCTCACACCTCCAAGGTTGCAGGACATTTTGGTGTTGGGAAGATAGTTGCCAATTTACATAGGTATGTGTACTGACCCATAATGAAAGAAGACATAGCACGATATATTATAGGATATATAATTTGTTGTACTGGAAAGTCGAGTAATATAAAGCAAGGTGTATACCATCCATTACTTGTACCCACTTAACATTGGGAAAGCATTTCCATGGATATTTTGGGAGGTTTACCAACCACGTGGAAGGGACATGAATATTTATTTGTGGTAGTTGACATGTTCATCAACATTTTCATTCTTATGCCTTGTAAAAAGACCATAAAGGGATAGGAAGCAACAAACTTGTTCTTTGAACAGGTCTGGGTGCACTTTGGGATACCAAGGAGCATCATATTAGACATGGACATAGGATTTCTTAGTGCCTTTTGGAATACATTGTGGGAGAAGATGGACACTAAGCTCAAGAGGTCTACAACATTCCATCCACAGACATATGGGTAGGCATAAGTAGTCAACAAGACTTTTGTGCATCTTTTAAGGGGTTACAATCAGAAGCATCCAAAGACCTAGGATGAAAATATGATCTACATACAACACTCTTATAATAGAGAAATCCACACTTCTACTAGTAATTCACCTTTTGAAACCTATTTTTGGATACTTTCCACCTTCACCCTTGGATGTTGTATATGGACAAAAAAGAGGAGTGAGGGAGGACCTCACAGGAGATGCATTAAAAGTAGAAAAAAATGTTGAGAAGATCAGGCCGATCCATTTGTATGTATAGGAGACACTGAAGAAGTCACATGAAAAGTACAAGGATATACATGACCAATAGAGAACACATAGGATATTTGGAGTGGGAGACATAATATGGTTACAACTGAATAAGGAAATACTACAGGGTTCTGGTAAGAAGATCAAGGATCTGCACTATGGTCCTTTTGAGGTAGTGGAAAAGGTTGGAGTTAATTCCTATAGAATCAATCTATCCCCATACATGCACATTTACTTGGTAGTGAATGTGGAGAATCTCAAACTCTATGAACCTTCAATGTTGGATCAGGAGGAGGAGTAGGTCCTACCTCCCATAGAGGACTTAGCACCAGATGCTCAGGCAAAGTTGACAGAGGACACAGTTTTGCAGAAGAGGTCCAAAACTACAAGACACGGGCAACATGACCTTTGGAAGATTGGGTTGAAAGGAAAACTTCCAGGCAAAGCAAAGTGGTACTCCAAGGAGAAGGTAGAGGAAATATTTCCTCACCTCATTCAGTAAATATTTTTGGGACAAAAATACTCCCTAAATGGGGAGGTATGATCCATATTGGATCATTATATTATTTTTCATCTATCTAAATAATTTCTGGGTGGAAAAATTGGAGGAATAAACTTGCAAGACCATTTCGACGACTGGTCCAAATTTGGAAATTTGGGTCCAAAAAACCATCTGAAATATTCCAGAACCATTTTAAGGCATAAAACAACAATTGTTTTGGTCCAAACCTTAGTATTGAGGAAGTTTATATATTCTACACATTGATAACTTTCTAATGATGCAAGAATCACCTCAATCAGAGTTCGTATGCAAAAGTTATGCCTCCCGCAAGTTGACCTACCGTATTGATCACCATGATGCGAGTGGATGCCATGCCAACCTCCATTACTTAGACATGTGGGGCTAGCCACGTGGTGGATTTTCTAAGAACACTATAGAAGTTCCAAACCCTTATCACAATTGAGGGTCGAGGAAGTAAAAAACCTACTCCTAGATGGCTATCAGGCTATGTTAAATATCAGGTTGCTAGGAGGAGAAGGGGTTCCATTCAATGTTATTGTATTTTATTCCATAATAGAGAAGAACAACTAGGAGTGGGAAATTAGAGAGAATAATAGAGGGGGTTAATGTTCGATAAAAACCTAATAGGCCACTGTTTCAGGTAACTCCATAGAGAGTGCCTTATTCTTTGTACTTGCATTATTTCCATACCAGAGAAAAGAGAGCAGATAAACCTCACCTTTTGGCTGGGTTTTCTCTTGTAAGGGTTTCCTAAAGAAAATATTTTTGTTATTTTGTGGATGGTGTGTGATTGTATCTTACGTTTATCTATTTTCCTCATTTTATCTATTTCATACACAAGAAGAAAATCAATAACTAAATATTATGAAATCTAAAGGAATTTAATCTTCATAGTGTATATTTTAGTTTCATTTATCAGATTTATTGTGATGAACTATTCTAGCGGAATATCCACGACAATTTATAGATTATTTGTTGTCTTAATGAATGGTGTAGCTTCTAGGTTCTTCAACCCTTCCAGGGTGCTTAGGCAGGGATTCCTTCTACCACCTTACCTCTTCCTTCTTGTGGAAAAATGTATGAGCATATCTATATTGGAGGCTCAGAGGATGATATTGGTACAAGGTATTCATATAGGAAGGGAATCTATGTCCCATGCGATCTTCATGGTTGATGTTCTGTTATTCCTTTTCGAGTCATGTAGATAAGGTTTATAGGTCTAAGAGATTCTTCATTTATTCAATATGTGTACATGGATGGAGATTAATGAAGAAAATTCTACTTTGTTTACTGGAGGTTTGAATGAGGAGAACGTTATTGAATTTGGTATGTATTTTCCATACCAACACTTGGAATTGAATGAGGGACTTAATTATTTAGTTTTAAATATCAAACCAAATTGTTATGGGAAGGCTAATTGGTGATGGTTGGTTTCTAAATTTGAGAAAAATATTAAACTATGGTGCAATCAATGGCTATCTCGTGGGGTAAAGATGGTTCTATTCAAATAAGTCTTAGAGGCCATACCTATTTACTGGCATACTCTGACTCATATTCCAAAAATATTATTGGAGGAAAACCAAAATTTATGCTATAACTTCCTCTGGTAGGGTTGCATTGAGTTTAAAGGGTCACATTGGGTGAGGTGGTAGAAATTGGCCAGTCCTAATGCATTTGGGGGGTGGGGCCTTAAGAATATAGACTTGCTTGGTATCTCCTTGGAAGAAAAATCCTTATGGTCGGTCCTCACAAAGAATAGCCTTTGGATTAGGATCTTGATATATAAGTAGATAGCTGCAATCTCACTCGTTGATTGGATTAGAAAAGAGCACAAATCCATTCAAAATGTATCCAACCAATGGAATGATTTGATTCCATCCTTTCCTGTTATAGAATCTCATCTAGTTTGGTGGGTCAGTGATGGGACCCAAGTGAGGATTGGAGTAGATGCTATTATGGGTTGTAACTGGGATATTATTCTTCCCAAGGACTTGGTTCTTCGTCTAAGAGGAACTAGGAGAATGTCCCTTAATTTAATTAATAAACTTATGGAAACAACCTTGTGGAGACAAGGCTAGTTTAACTCGGGGGATCTAGAGTTAAATGGTGAATTTGTGAGGTATTAGGAGCTCTTTGTCTAAGAACTTCATAGGGATCATATTAGATTATGTGAGAATATCAATGAACTTATCTGGAGCTACAATAAGGTTGGAGGTTACTATTTGGTGCAACCGAGGTATCAAGATTTGTTTTCAATTGGTGAGGTGGAAATTTTCTAGTGGTGGAAAGTTTTGTGGAAGGTAAAGGCTTCGGCCAAATCTAAATTGTTCACGTGGCTTACACTCTCGGACAGGGTTTTGAATTGGGATCATTTTCAAAGAAGGGGTAAGGTGGGGCTTAGTAGGTTCCCTTTATGTAAGATCTAGGAGGAAACAAACTCCCATATTTTTTTGAATTGTTCTTTCTCTATTCAAGTTTGGAAAGAGATTGACAGATCTCTTGATTTTAGCTCACCATGGGATGGACTTAATGTTGAAGCTTGTTTTCTCTCTTGGTTCTCATGAAAGGAATTGGACGTTCTTCAAGCAATGTCTTATCTAGTCTTATGAGGTATATGACTTGCAAGGAATACCTCTCTATTTGAATACTTACAAGTTCCCTCTTTTAAAGTCTCAGCCCAGGTGATGGGGTTGCTACCTTACTATAAGGAGGATCCTAAAAAATATGTTTATAGGAGATTAGAATAATTACAAGTGGAGAAATCTCGTCCTTGAGGACATTTGATGGAGCTTGTTAGGGTGAAAATAGGACAGTTGGACTTGGTTTCACTTACTATCTTTCTGATACACACTTTTTTCATTTCAAAGCTAAGATAGGTAGAGGACTAACAACTTGGGAGAACAAATGCCACTTTTTTTATTTACTAAAATTCTCCTTGGATAGGGCCATGAGTACTCTACAAGTATTTGGTGATTCTCTGCTGGTTATAAAGTGGATGGATGGTCAGACCTAGATTCAAAACCTTGGGTTATATGTTGTTGTAGAACAACTTAAACTCATTGTTCGAAACTTCTAGGACATATGTTTCACCCATAAGTTTAGAGAACATAATCAAGTTGATGATAAACTCTTTAAAGAAGGACTAGAACTAATGGAAAGTCATTTTTATTTATTTATGAAGGACATGATGGACAATATGTTGTAATAAGGCAAGCTACTCTTGAAGTGTTTTAAACAAACTTAACTATTAGGATCTAGTAATTACTTTGATACATGGAAATTTGGAATCCTTGAAGATGTCAATTTTTGGAATGTAATAGCTCAGTAAGGGACTTGAAAGTGATGATGCTTTTTGACTCATAGATGAGATTATGTTTATTCTATGAGCATGGTACTTCTCTTTGTCCTCTTGAAGGACCATTCTGGATAGTGCTATGGGTACCTTATGATTGTAATTTTTATTCTTCTTGATTCAAAATTATGGTTTTTTCCTTGGAAAAAAACTCTATACTAACCCAACTTACTTAGCAACTATCATTAACAAGAAAATGTAGATTAAACTTCACTAAATAACACTTTTAACTCAGTGTGACATGGTGCGCATATGATTAGTGTGACATGACATATGATTTTACTATTTTACTATTTTCATTAGGAGACCCATTTTAGACCCCAAATTTACTCTAATCATTTAGATATCTTGCTAATAAATTCGCTTCCTTTAATTTTCATTATCCTTGAAGGTTTATAACATTAATCCTGGTTATTTTTCTAAATGAAAAACCATGAGTTTTGAAGGCTAAGATAAAGAATTTTTTTTTAAAAGTTAAGGAAAGAGACCCAATTTTTTTTCAAGGCTTGGTAATATCTAAGAAGGGTGTCCAAGAATCATTTTATGAAAACTATTCTAAGTTACGATATTCGTTCAAAGACAAGTCCATAAAATCTTAAAAGTTTGAAAAAAAAAGGAGGGGCCCGAATCCATTTTTTCTTTTTCAAATGACAAAGAAAAAATAGTTTGGGGAAGTTGTTGCTTGTTCAACAATTGGTGAAACACTGTACGAAATCATGAATCCCTACAACCAAGATTTGAGACAATTACTATTCCTATTTTGACAAAATTTACCTTTGGTAGAGAACTAAAGCTTCAACTCAATGAGTTCCCACTGCACCTTGCACTTTAGATTAGCTAAATGAGTGTTCATTTATAGCTTGATAAAATTAACGATTATAGATGTGGGGCTAAAGTATGGAGTTCTTTCCTGACTTAGTTCTTCCTTAAATGTCAGTGCAGTACCACAAAGTCTTTACAGACAAGGGATGTTTAATATTCAGGTTGTTTATTTGTGTTCTCTTGGTGTTGTTCCACTTAATATGAGTGTCCATAGCCCCACAGAAGTCACCCTAGTATCACAAGCCTTGATTTGCTACAAATTATCATCCATAGCCTCGATGGAGATACTTACATGTCCCACATGGTCTAAAATTAATTTCCCAATCCTTTACCTTTTGATTTTATTTTAAGAAAGAGGTGGATGAGGATCTCAATTATCCTTTAAAGGCATGTGGGATGATACCTGTTATTAGAGAACTGTTTTAGAGATGCATTTTTTTATGATAAGCATCTTCCTTGTGTATAAAACCCTGGGAACTCCATTATCCTTTTGAGTAAAATATAAATCAATATTAAATGAATGGGTGGAGCCTTGAAGGTAATCCATCGCCTAATCACAATTGGGTCTGAGTTGCTCATAGAAATCTACTGTTTAGGCAGTGTTCCACCACTGTGTCAACAACCTAGATACTAGATTGAGTTAATGAAAGGAGATGCAAACTAATGTCTTGTATATTGGGCTCAAAGTGGTTTTCTAGGATTATGATCAGCTACACTTGGGGATCCTGAAGAAATTAGATAACTTGCAGTAGATAGTCAATTAAAATTTGGAAAAGGATTCAAAAGAACATTCTTTGAAAATAAACTAACTAAGAAAAATGACGATTAAAGAAAAGAAAGCACATACTAATTCAAAAGAAAACAAATAAAATGAGTGAAATTAAAATGTGAAATTGAAATGTCAATCCAAAGGAAATATACTTATGTACACGTTAACTACCCGAACAGAAACTAACTAAAGTATCTCTTTAGAATTTGGACATCGACAGGAAGGAGGTCTACTTCTCCTTCTAGGTTTTGCAGTCTATATGTGCCTAGGACACGTTTTTCCACTATCAATAAGGACCAATCCACAATTGTTGGAATTTAGTGTGTTTACCCTTCTCTTAATGTGGCTTGTCCCATTTCAATACAAGGTCTCCCACTTAGAAGTTCTTTTCTCCTACGTATTTATCATCACACCATCTCTTGATTGTCTATTGATGAACAACAAGTTTTTGTTTTTCCTTTGACATGATATCACAAGGGGATTGATTCACCTGGTTCTTAGATTTAGAATGATCCAGGAAGGTTACTCTCCTTCCTCCACTGGAAACAACAGAAGTTTCCCTCTTCCCACTGAGCTCAATACTTCCATAGGTTTATCAGGTACCCTCCCCAACTAGATTTCCTCTGCACAAGGGAGTCCCTTCTCTGTTTCACGATCCCTAGGTGACCTCCCCTTACCAATGCCAATTTTTTTCTAGTAGATACCAATCTATAGTATTATGTTGCTCCAGTCTGTATCTGGGTATTCTCTATTCCAGGGTGACCATTAATCTTTTGGACAATCTTTCTATTATCTTCAAGAACAACTCTCCCATTTCTTCTATCTCTCATATCTATGCAAGTGAACCCTCTATTCACTGCACCATCTGTCTGTTAGTTTGCTACTAACTTTCTCTTTCTCAACCTTCGACTCTCCTCGATTCGACTCTACCCATGTCTTTTTCATATGCTCATGCCAACTATTCTCCTCATGCTCTTCTCATTCTCTTCTTCCGCGTGCAATCTGTGTCTATTGCTATCTCCCTTCTTTGCACATCCCCCATGATTTTTTCCACCTTTGGTCTCTTCTTCCACCCAATCCTTGGGATTCCTGTGGCTTCTGTCAAACGAAACCTCTAGTCAATGATCTAAATTTTGAGGGGGAAATATAAGGGCCATCCTTCTTTCAAGTTCTTCAATTGACCCTTTCCTTCTCAAGGGATCAAATATGTTACTAGCTATAACTTCTTCAACCACCAATCCTGCTTACCATAATTGGTCACGTGGCTGAATGCAGGTTCAAGTACGCTGACATGTGTGTATTTATGTCTTGCAAGTATATGCTGGCTTGCTAAGAAAGTTTTCTATTTTCTCCGCTGAAACATCTCAACTCCACCACACCAATCCACTTCATCAATTTTCCACCTGCGATATCATGGCTAGTTCTCAAGTATTTTCCCTCTCAGTTAGTTGTCTTGTGTTTTTCATTAATCAAAGAATAATTACATGCTTCATAATCACATTGTATGAAGTCTTAGCATAATTACAATCACGGGGGGAAATAAGGTGTTAAAATAACCTATGGTGCGATCCTTTCATCATCGATGCTATCAAAGGAAAAAATGCATTTTCATTAAAAAATATGCAAGGCGAAAGTGTGGGGGCGCCTGCAAATGGGTGTTTCCTAAAACATTTCCTGGTTTATTAATATTATCGAGACCATCATTGCAAATACCATCAAAATAAAGTATAAATGTTTATTTGTGAAATAAAACTTAAAACTAAAACTAATATATATATATATATATATCTTGGACTGACTCTTGTGTTTAGAGAAGATTAATTTAATTTTGGAAGATGCACAGTCAACTGTAATTTTTTATTAATTTTTAGTCGAAAATATGCTGCTCTATACACAATATTTTTCTTTGGAAATATGAGATCAATGGTGTATTTTTATCTATTATTATTTCATTTTGATCCTTATCATTATAGCGCATTTCCTTCATTGTCAAACATAGAATTTCTGAAAATATCAAGTCCTAGTTGATTTATGATCAAGACACTCTATACATAATAAGTCTGGCCTAGAGATATCCATACTTAAAAGATTGCAATAATTACCCAACACTTAAGGATACTAGCTAACTAACATGCATCATCCCTTTGTGTTTTATACATATTGATTGCCCCCATCTCAACATGCATAAAGCACTAATTAGAGTGATATGGTGAAAGAAAATTGAATTGGGAAATGCAGGTATCTCCGCCGGGGCTATGGACACTCCTTGGAAGTGGAGCAAGGCCTGTGATACTAGGGTGACTCTGTTGAGGCTATGGATGCTCACTAGCAATAGAGCAACACCGAGCTACTCAACTTTTGTTCTGAAAGGATCTTTAAAATAAATAAAGTCTTACACATAAAATGGTTTCATGCCTAAGACTTAAAAAATACATGGATGTCAAAAATCATAATAAATGATTTTTCTAATTTTCTTTAGATCTTAACATGATATCTTGGGAAGTGTCTAATTTTTTTCAAGGAACTATTTGAAAGTTTAAGAACTATTTATAACAACATTTTGATTTCATTTCTTTTCTCTTTTCTATTGTGTTTAAAGATCATTAAACATATATATGTTACTTAAAAGATAGATTATACTTTTGACGAAATAATCTTTCCAAAATTCTATTATTAATCTCTAAATTTTACAAATAAGGACTTCATAATATTCTCAAGTATATACAAAGAAATAAATTGATCTTAATAAAAACATTTGTATAAGTGAAAACATAAAGAATTTGAATATAAACATAGATCATTAAAAAGGGGAACACACACATAAAATCAAAATTGCTTCAGAATTGTAAAAATAAAATCTATACATGTGCAAAGGGATAAAATAACCCATCATATATGTCGTCAAAATCATCAAAATAAAAGATCCAAAATTCGTGGGTTATACAACTTAAATATAGTCTTTTACAACATGTATATAGAATTACCAAACAACCATCTTGCATAATGTCTTTCATAAAGGAGTTGCAAAATTTCTAGCTTAATAAAAGATCAACGACCCATATAAAAATTGGGCGTAAAAGTAATCAATCCTTAATGAATTTTTATGAACCCGAAGAATCTAACGACTCCAAAAGGATTTGATCCGACGACTCACATCACATTTGGAACAAAAGATACGCGGTTATTAAAAGTTTAAATCGCTCCGAGTGAATCATATAATGACACGTAAGTTATAATTATCGCACTTGTATTAACGATAAGTCACATCATATTCAATTTGATTAAAATTTGGAATGTTCATGCATTAATGCATTAAATTTCCTCATGTGTATTAATACTACTAATTACATAAAAAGGTGATGGATTGACTTATTATGCATTAGAAGAGCGTCGTAGAAGGAACTCCAAAGCAAGTGGAAACCCAAGTCGCCTAAGTGGTAAGTAATTGATACCCACTTCATATTTCTTCAATTAGAATCTTTTACTGTAATAACGAAAGCAATATGTCTGCTACAAAGAAGAAATCTTCTCAGGAATTGTTTGAAGAAGACAACCAAATATTTAAAGATGTTTTGGCCAATGTATTTGATACTTTGTTGAACCCTGAATGTGCAAAGCAAATACAATTAGTGAGTTAATTACTCATGAGTTAGTAGAAAACTTAGAAAATTCATGGCTCTGGAGGAGTTGTTTGTTTTAGACCCTCAGCCCCCGAGTTTTGAGCGACCCCAACCTTGTTTAGACTCTCGCTAAGCTTTATAATGCAGAAACACAATTTTCAACTGATGATAAAAAGGATATATGTACCGTGTCTATGGAAGAAATGGCTCAAATTTTTAACTTAATCCTCGCAAATTCACCTATTTTAGAACTCGACCTTCTCAAAAGAGTTGAAATCTAGTCAACTGAAGAAAGGAATACTATAATTCAAAAGTTTACTATTGATTCCTCATTTACCTTTGAAGAATTCCTGGTTAAATCAAAAGTTTGTTCTCCAACTGCTAAGTTAATAGTGTCAATTATAACTTCTATCCAGTGATATGTGGATGATACCAAGATCACTGAGGTTACCTTAGTTATTATGAATAAAGTTATGAATATTGAAAATGTTTCTAAATTTGATTTTGCAAGCTTTATAGCCAATGTTATACATTTACAGTTATCATCATTTGAAGAATTAAAATCTTTCATATACCAATCATATCTCTTAGATTTTTATCAAAAAAGAGGCCTCGAATTAATAAAAAGGGATGATTATGGAAAATAACTTCTAGCTAGGGAATGGACCTCACTTTTGATGTTTGTAGAGATTGAAGGAGAATATTTTTAGTTTGCCAATGAATTTTTATTCAATACATATACTCTTATTATGGGACAGGAGCCTCCTTGGATGCATGTAGCTTACCACCATAAATTACATTTGCATCCTAGCCTAAGAGTAGGAGATTGGTTTTTGTTTAAAATATATTGATCCGGATTATTTTCGGCACGAAATGAGAGCGGAGATATAATAAAGAAATGCACAGAGATATTGCAGATATTCAATAATATAACATAAATGTATCAGAGATGCAA
>JZKD02S2064550.1:164923-195274 GCA_000966675.3 Picea glauca
ATGGAAGTTTGATCCATATCATGTTATATCTAAACAACGCAAGAATGTAAGCTTACCTGCATATCAACCATTCATTCAAATACTTCTATTGAAATGCTTGCTAACAAAGACACCTGGGAAGAGGTGCAACATGTGTTGATTATGCATAATTTTACCAGCAAGATAAATATGGAAGCTGAATCATAGTCAAAGGATGTAGTGAGACCTAAGGAAGCTATTAAAACAACTAACTCAGAATGTATAATCATTGGTGTCAAACAAGAACCCAATATCAACAAACAAATTACTAATATTTCAGATAAGTCAATAGAGAAGGTTGAATTAGAAGACATAAGTCAGCTCCTTACAATAACTTTTCAATTATATTTATATACATGCTATAGTCTTTTTTCCTTCATCTTTCATAAACGCTTTCCTGAAGATGGACCACAATAGTTTGGTCCGAAACGTCGAAAAACATAAAACCTATGCGATGGATCCGAAAGAACTCTCTGAACAGAACAATGATCGCAAAAGTCTTAGAACAGTTATAGAAGACATAGATCAATGAGAGATCAAAAGAAGGAAGTTGATATAAGAAACAAAAGAAGAAACTGATAATTCTCATGAGGATATTTCATAACATATTGATTCTTTTCTTGGAGAAATTAAGCAAAGAAAGTCAGAAGTACCTCTAGTTATATTTTCTTCAGGCCTACCTTTGAAGAATGAGCAAAATTTATCTTCAGAAGATTATCATTCAACATATATGAATAGTTCCTTGGCTAAATCCTTAATCACTAAGGGTAGTACTTTAATTGATGCCCAAGAACTCCCAGTCCCTAGATTCATAACTTCTACGGATGTAAATAATAATCGATTCAATTTGTTAGTGATGCAACCTGAATCAAATAAAAATACATGTTTGACTGAATATAAGACTACCTCAGCTGGAGTAGATCTTGTTAATTTTATGGGAATATTCATATTTGATTAGATTTTAAAAAATTAACACTGTACTTGAATCAGACTTTAAAACTGAAATGCACATTTACCATAATAGAATCATGCCATAAACATTCATCCACAATACACAAGATTTACCCTGGGGAAAACTGAATGGAAAAACCCCAGCAACAAGTGATCTTTCTTATTTGCAAATATATGAGCTAGGAGAAAATACAATAGCCTTTCTGTATTTACATAGACCAAGAGGGTATGCTTGATGAAATCACAAATACACTGTGCTAGATCCAAGTTGATCTCTGCAGAATAAGCGACCTCAAACACATGTAATGGCAGCTTGCGAAAGTTGCAGAAGGTATCTTCCTTCTTCCAACCCTAAACCCTATTACAATGAAACTCTTCTCTTCCTCTTAGTATCAACAACACTTTACACTTTACCGAGAGGTTCCTTTTATTACGAAAGACTCAACCTCCAAGAAGAGATTCACTATAGTTAGCTTAGATCTCCTTTACTTAGTTAGGAGTTAAGGTTTTCTTCTCTTAGAAGTCGCTTTGATTCCTTAAGTTACTAATTACTTAACTTAATTTATGACTTAACTTGAGAGTCACTCAAGTTAATAATTGAATAATTAATCAATTAATTAATTATATAACTCAATAATTATTTACGTTAATATTAATATTTATTCAAGTTATCTCAACTTGAATTATTTAACTTATTTATTTAGTTTACTTATTTATCTAAATAATTCTTTAAGTTAATATTCACTCAAGTTAACTCAACTTGATTTACTTAAGTTATTTATTTAGCTAAATAATTACTTCAGCTATATATTCATTTATTTAACTTTATTTAGTTTAACTTAATAATTATTCCAGTTAACTGTATATTACTTAACTTGATATTCACTCAAGTTACCTTAACTGATAATTACTTAAGTTAAACCCATGCATGCTAAGTCACTTATACTAAGAACATCTTTACTTGTTGATCATTCAACATGCGTATGACTTGTCCAGTCATGTTACACTTAGGAGTTCGATTTCACTCAAGCAAAAACAAGTTCCCTCATGCATGCTCACATGTGCCAATGCACTAGCTCATTACATAACATATTTGCAACTCAAGTATAAGTAAATAATCACTTGTCTTGGGATGTGCTTCTACAGTTCTCCAACACAATTTGGTCACATGCTACAATTTCTTATCTAGAGTTGATTAGACTCTAGACAAGGTCTTGTAGCTTAATCCATCTCGAGTGACTTGGGAGAACTACAAATCACTTTTTCCAACTAGGAAACATCAATATTTTCTCAAGTTAGACTGACTTACAACTAGAATCTTGTCTTGAACAACAAGACCCTTTTCGCCAAGTCTCAAGTTCTGCCAAAGGAAGTCTTGGAGAATTTCTTACGATGCTATAATTTTAATACTCCCTCTCAACGAGGGAGACATTCTCAGTAACACCAATCTTGTCCTAGAACCGCACAAATTTTCTAAAGGATAGAGGCTTAGTAAGAATGTCAACTATCTTCTCTTCAGTACGAATGTACTACAATTTAATGGCACCTTTGTGAACCAAGTCTCTGATGAAATGATATTTCATCTCAATGTGTTTAGACTTGTCATGGAAGATTGGGTTATCTGTGAGCTTCAAACAACTCTGGTTATCACAGTAGATAAATGTTGTTGCTAACTTCTATTGAAACAACCGAGAAAACAACTTCCTCATCCATACTGATTCTTTGCTTGATTCACTGGCTTCTATATACTCAACTTCTGCTATAATTTAAGCAACAAAACCCTATTTCCTACTTGACCAAGATATTGTGGATGACCCTAGACTGAAACAATATCCTGAAGTGCTCTTTCAGTCCACTGGGATCCCAGCCCAATCTGAATAAATGAAGCCATGAAGTAGCATGCCTTCATTGGAGGTATACCAGATCCCAAAAACAATGGACCCTCTCAAATACTTGAGTACATGTTTGGAAACGACCCAATGTATTTGTCTCGGATCAGACATGAATTGGCTCAAGGCACTTACTCCAAAACAAATGTATGTTCGTGTATGGATTAGGTACATCAATGAGCCAATCAACTTCCTATACATAGTGGGATGCACTAAGTTTGAACCACTATCTGTCTCATGCAACTTCTTCAAGTTAGACACCATGGGAGTGTTCATGGATTTACAGTCTAACATGCCAAACCTTTTAAGTACATCCACAATATACTTCCCTTGAGATATGAAGATACCATCTGGCTTCTACCACACTTCTAGACCAAGGAAATAATGCATAAATCAAAGATATTTCATCTCAAATTTGGAAGCAAGCTCCCTCTTGCATTGAACTATCAAGCATTCCTCACCTTTAAGGAACAAGTCATCAACGTACAAGACTAGAATCAGTGGATGATTTGATTCAACCTTGAAGTATAGGTTGGAATCAACAATACTCTTTGAAAATCCAAAACTTTGGAGATAGCCATCAATTCTAGCGTATCGAGCCATGGGTGCTTGTTTCAACCCATATAGTGCTTTTGTCAATATGCACACGTGTGATTATTTTTCATGAACCAAAAATCCTTCTGGTTGATCGATGTAAACTTCCTCCTCAACTTGGCCATTGAGGAAGGTTGTTATAACATCCATCTGGCGGAGTTTCCAACCTAGAACTGAAGTAAGAGATATATTTACCCCGATGGAGGTGTATCTTTCTACTGGAGAAAAAGTTTCCTCATAGTCAATACCTTCCTTTTGTGAGAACCCGCGAGCCACAAATCTTGCTTTGTATTTATCCATGCTTCCATCAACAGCATGCTTAATTTTGTAAAACCATCTAGAGGTGACTAATGATTTACCTTCAGGTCTTGGAACCACTTCCCACACATCATTCTTTATGATGGATTGGAATTCTTCCATCATAACATCTCTCCAAACTTGTTGCTTGGAAGCATCCTTAAAATTGGTGGGTTCAACATTGCTGATCTGTTCCATATTTGCCACATATCCTGAGTACCTGTGTGGCCTTTTTCTTTCTATGAAAGTGCCTGATGGGGAACCATGTATTTTTTCTTCATGCATAATTTATATACACCAAGAAGGCTTCCTCTTATCCCGAGGTGCTTCTAGAGGTTTCTCTATCTGTTCCTATGATTCTATTGGCTCCAATGGCTCAAGTGAACTCTCCCTCTGCATATCTGACTCATAGGGACTTGAATCTAGAACCTATGGCTGAGGTGCTTCAAACTCCTCCATTTTAGAGTCAATCATAAGCTCTTTAGAGAATTTGAATGCAGCTTGCTCATGAAAAATCACATCCCTTCTTACCTCAATATTCCTTTGACCAGGGATGTAGATTATGTAGCCTTTAGAAGTTTCACTGTATCCTACAAAAATTCCTTTCTTTCTTGAGGGTTCCATTTTGGTTCTCTTCTCTTTTGGAACATGGATGAATATGGGACACTCGAAGATTCTCAAGTGTCTGGTTTCTCTCTTGAAAATACTTCCTTTGGAGTATTTTCTCCCAAAATAGAATGAGGGATTCTATTTTGAATATACATTGCAGTTCTTGTAGCCTCTTCCCAAAGTGAAGTAGGGAGATCCTGATCATGTATCATAGCTTTAGAAGCTTCACATATAGTTCTATTCTTTCTTTCAGTGACTCCATTCTGCTGGGGATTGTAGGGAACTGTCAGCTATCTCTTGATTCCGACTTCTTTACAAAAATATTCAAATTGGCATGATTCAAATTCACCACCATTGTCAGATATTAGAAATTTTATCTGCTTACCAGTTTGCTTCTCTATCAACGCCTTAAATTCCTGAAACTTGTTAAACATTTCATTATTTTCCTTCATACAATAAATCCATGACTTTCTTGAGAAATCATGTATAAAAATCACATAGTAAATGAAGCCATTTATGGAGGGCGAAGACATGGGCCCACACACACTTGAGTGAATCAGATCTAAAACTACTTTCAATCTTTTGCGACTAACAATAAAAGATTTCTTTACATTTTTTACTAATACACAACCTCTACAAACTTCATCATACTCAAGCTAAATAGGAGGCATACCGCTTACGATTTTTTGAAGGCTTGGAAGTGCCTTGAAGTGAATATGGACGAATCTTATATGCCATAGCTCACATGTGTTGGGTGTGCCATGGAAAAGGGCTTCAACGAGCTCTAGAACTTTGTAAAGACATCATTCTTTGTGTCCAATGACGATGGCTGAGATGAGATCTGTATCCTTGAGCCACAAGTGGGCCTTTTTCTCCATGAAAAGAACTTTGTGGCCATGGTCTTCTAGAACTCCAATTGAGATCAAGTTCTTGGTTAACCATGGAACATATAAGACATCATTAATATGAAAAATAATACCAGATTGCAAATGGAATGTAACAAAGCTAATTCCTTTGATCTCATAGCTCACATCATCTCCCAGTTCTACTTGCGAAGAGAAATTTGCTTATTTTAGGTCATGAATAAATTCTTTTCTCCCAGTCATATGCCTGGAGGCACCACTGTCAACCAACTAGGAGTTCACCATGTTATTCAAGGTACTTGTCAAGGCTGAAACAAGGTAGTATTCTTTCTTGTTTTCTTGGTTATTTATGATCCTGCTAGACCTCCTTCTGGAAATCCCTTCCTCTTCTTATTCAACAGCTACATCGTGAACCTTACCTTTATTTCCTTTCTTCAGATGGGGAAAATATTTGTTAAAGTGTCCCTTCTTCTGATAGTTGAAAAAATTTCCTTTGAGATGTCAAAATCCTTACCTTTGAAACCAACTTTGTCTTTCTCCTTCTGACCAGAGAATTTATTACGAGAAAAAAATATTTTCCCTTTCTTAGCTTTGACAACTAATGCAGTGAGTTCTTCTTTAGAAACACCATATCTACTCTGAATCCTGCCTTCTTCCTGAAGGAAGTCATACTACTGCCTATGAAAGTCTAGCTGAGTTTCCGTTTTAGTTATTCCAGCTAGAAAACTTTCCTAGGAGGATGGGAGACCATCCACTGCAGTCTGCACCAAGTCATCATCATCAACTTATACGATGATCATGCATAGTTGATATCTAACTTGAGAGATCGTGGTGAAGAATGATGCCACTATGTCATCCTTCTCAGTTTTGAGTGTCTAAATCCACTTCTTCAGAATTCTCTTTTGACTAGGTGCTTTAGTCTCATATAGATTGGTGAGAGTGTCAAAACACTCAGCAATATTCAAGGAAGTTATGACAGTCATGATAGTGTGCTTCACTGAATCAAATATGATCCTTTTCACCTTAGCTTGGCTTTTCTTGAAATTAGTCCTCCCTACGTTTGTAGTAGGCTCCTCTACTACACCAGTAACAAACACATCCAAATCATGCTCTTCTAGAATATTCAGGATTCTAGCTTTCCAAACATTAAATTTTGATGTGCCTTCGAGCCTGTCTTCAGGCTTCACTACTATGGATTCCATTCTTGTGGGCTGATCTGTAATGTGCTTCAACGAACCCTGCATGAGCTACAAGTTGCTGCAAAAATGTAGTTGCTTCATGCCCTGTGCTCTGATACCATGTTAATTTTATGGTAGTATTTAGATCTGATTAGATTTTAAAAAATTAGCACTGTACTTGAATCAGACTTTAAAACTAAAATGCACAATTACCATAATAGAAGAATGCCATAAACATTCATCCACAGTACACAAGATTTACCCTGGGGAAAGCCGAATGGAAAAACCCCAACAAAAGGTGATCTTTCTTATTTGAAAATATATGAGCTAGGAGTAGATACAATAGCCTTTCTGGATTTACACAGACCAAGAGGGTATGCTTGATAAACTCACTAATACGCCGTGCTAGATCCAATTTTATCTCTGCAGAATAAGCAACCTCAAACACATGCAATGGCAACTTGAGAAAGCTGGAGAAGGTTTCTTCCTTCTTCCCACGCTAAAAACCGTTACAATGAAACTCTTCTCTTCCTCTCAGTATCAACAACACTCTATGATTTACCCAGAGGTACCTTTTATTACCAAAGACTCAACCTCCAAGAAGATATTCGTTGTAGTTATCTTAGATCTCCTTTACTTAGTTAGGTGTTAAGGTTTTCTTCTATTAGAAGTCGCTTTAATTCCTTAAGTTACTAATTACTTAACTTATAATTAGTTAACTTAATTTATGACCTAACTCAAGAGTCACTCAAGTTAATAATTGAATAATTAATTAACTCATTAATTATTTAAATTAATAATTATTTACATTAATATTTATTCAAGTTATCTCAACTTGAATTATTTAACTTATTTATTTAGTTTAATTATTTATCTAAATAATTCTTTAAGTTAATATTCACTCATGTTAACTCAACTTGATTTATTTAACTTATTTATTTAGCTAAATAATTACTTCCGTTAAATATTCATTTATTTAACTTTATTTAGTTTAACTTAATAATTATTCCAGTTAACTATATATTACTTAACTTGATATTCACTCAAGTTGCCTTAACTGATTTAATTACTTAAGTTAAACCCATGCATGCTAAGTCACTTATACTGAGAACATCTTTAATTGTTGATCATTCAACATGCATATGACTTGTCCAAACATTTTACACTTAGGAGTTCAATTTCACTCAAGCAAACACAAGTTCCCTCATGCATGGTCACACATGCCAACACAATAGCTCATTACATAACATATTTGTAGCTCAAGTATAAGTAAATAATCACTTGTCTCGGGATGTTCTTCTATAGTTCTCCAACACAATTTGGTCACATGCTACAATTGCTTATCTAGATTTGATTAGACTCTAGACAAGGTCTTGTAGCTTAATCCATCTCGAGTGACCTAGGAGAACTACACATCACTTTTGCCAACTAGGCAACACTAGTGTTTTCTCAAGTTAGACTGACTTACATCTAGAATCTTGTCTTGAACAACATGATCCTTTTCTCCAAGTCTCAAGTTCTACCAAAGGCAGTCTTGGAGAATGTCTTACGATGCTGTAATTTTAACAGATCTTACTCAAACTAATGATTTCGATCTGGTTGAATGACAGAGACAGAATGGCAAAATGGTTGCCCGAAGGATGAATCAATCATCTGCTAATGTAAGAAATCTATAGAGCATGGTAATCAAATTGTGTCAACAACTTAGTAACGAGAATACTATTAACGGGATTGAAGTTAACAAAGTTAGAGAATTGGAAGGTCAAATTGCATCAATCACTGTTGCTAAAAAAACAACCACACATTATTAAGGAATCTTGGATGAAAAGGAAAAAAATATCAAGAACTTGAAAGCTAAGTTGAAAATTCCTAATTTTCAACTTACTGAATCTAAAGAGTTAATTGAAGCCTATCAAGAAAAATATAAATTACAGTTAGAAAATATTGCTCTGAAGGAAATTATTACTGCCCTAGCTCAAGAAATCACTGGGTTGAAAATAGAAAAGGAGAAGCTCCATAAGGAATATGCAGAAGAGATTATCAAAGTTCATCAAGGGAGTCAGGTTCATGATTCTTCTACTGAGTTTTTATTACCAGTTATAGATTCAAGTTCAATATCCGATCATCAAGAAAAAAATCAGAAAAGAGAAAAGTATATAATGGAACTTGAAGGACAGGTTGAACACAAAAATAACAGTATTAATACTCTATTGGAGGAAAAGAAGAATTTGAATAAATTATTAGAGGATGCATTGGAACAAACAACCAACACATAACACTTAGTGGAAACGAGGAAGATACTTTGGGATCAAATAATCAATATTATGGATCAATTCAGACTTCATCATGAAATCCATCAATATCGTGAGACCATGACTATAAATAATGCTCAATTGGATATTAGTAACCATCTTCCTGACATTAAGAAGAAAATACCACAAGCAGAAAGTATTATTGATTTCATGAAATCCCTCTCCGATCATGATGTTAAGTTTTGAACTATTATTAGGTTTCTTTTTAATTTACTAGATAACAATAACATAGGTAGGATCACTGAGAGAAACAAAATCACAAGATACACAACATTTATCCTGGGAAACCCTCATGGGGGATAAAACCCATCAAAAACTTCCTTAATATATATAGCCAATACAATGCCAAGACAATAAACCAAAACACTAGAGAATATCCAACACTGAGCAACGCCTTTCTCTTCCTTCTTCTCCCAACTGCAGCTACCAAACTTGCGCACTTGATGAGTGAGTGAGTGAGTGAGATAATGAGGCGCTAGATTCCTTTATTTATACTAAATGGTAGGCACTAGAAAGGTGTCTCTTCACTGGACAGGAATGACTTCTCCTCTTAGTGGTTAAAACCACTTTAATTAGGCCTTGGGGCCGACTTCTTAATTTGCATGATATAATTAGGGTTTGACCAATACGCAAAAGGGGATTTGGTGAAGTACAAAGCCCGACATGATCAATTCACAAAAGGGGATTGATCTGATGAATAATAACTCAATAACAAATATAATACTCTTTGCAGTTACAATATTTCAACAGTCCCCCTTAACAAGAAGGGTATTCTTGTAACGCCCCTGACTACTCATGGCCAGGTCATGCTACACAAAATAACACTCTTGTTCTCTTTGCGGAACCTACTGTAACATACCCAACTTATAACTGAGCTATTCCACATAAATTTTTTGAACTGCATTGAATAGAAAATATATACAGACATAAATATTGCAGAAACGTATACATAAAATGTAAATAGACAATTACATTACGCAAATGAACGAATTCATACTCAAATAACAATAATGTAGACATGCAACATATACAGGGAATACCCATAAAAATAAACACATAACTAACAATGCATCACATAAATTTATCACACAATTGACATTTATGTTTGTAAGAATATCACCAACTGCGTCCAGACCTTCCACGAGCCTCCTAGATTTAGACCTCACTGTTCATCACTCTCAACAGTGAGTCACCCCCGAGCTAGGACTAAACTCCACTCGGGTAAAGGGATTCCTAACTAGGCTAAAGGCTCATAGACAACAAGAAAGACTCCATCTCAGGCGCCAAATCAAACAAACAACCTACAGTCCCTCATTCCCCACATGCCTATCCCACCCAGGAAGTGTGCCCCTTCTCTTCTCAACAGTCCTTCGGCTGCCCCACTTCCTTTTCGAGCTTCAACAACAGGCCGGATAGGAAGTCCCAGAGAACTGTAGCTGCAGTTTAGCACCTTTAGGAAATCAATTCCCAACAATTCTCTCACACAGAGAATTTCTCACGGGCTTGACAACCCGCCTCTTCAATATCCCACGTACCTGACAACCCGCTTCTTCAGTCCAACTCCCAAGCTAACCAACTACACAAACAATAATGGCTATGGATACATGTTCTGGTACAATGACAGTAAGGTATGAAGGATAACTGACTGAGTAAGTGATCATGGAATGATGGATGAATGATGGGCAGAATGATGGAAAATATCATGGAAAAGATGGGAAAATGAACTAAGTCCCAAGAATATGTATGCATGTCCCCAACTTGACACTTGTCATGTTGGGAGCTACTTTGGCCCATTTGTCCCCAACTTTATAACTTAGGACAAAATAATTATCCATACTTTATAATTTAATAAATATTAATATAATATTCCTTTTTGGCTTAAGCTCCCTAGCTTAGCCCTTTTCCTTAACTTTTGTCCCTCACTTTCCCAAACTAGTGGAGTTTAGTCCCCCATCTTTTTTATCATGGTTGGTCTACACGCAACGATGTATTTTATATTAATCATGAGACATATACAAAAGTAGGCACACTGGCCTTTAACATCTAGGCTCTCTGGCCTAATTCCAAAACATAAGCATCCTAGCTTATAATAACTGTCTCACCTGCCTATAAAACAAAACATACACACAAAGGCTTGATGGCCTCAACATCGCACGCACTTACGGTGCTGCGTGCAGTATCCTGGAATGTGCACACTACATCATTTTATTGCGCAGTACATGCGCTCACTATGCCATGAAAGGTGCATTACAAAATGATGTCAAACATCTCACCAACTTACGTACATTTGCATTTACATTTACAATTGGGTTCGATCGAGGGATATTACAATCCCCTCCCCTTATTTATGCACTGTTCTCAGTGCATCATGTACCCATATATAGTAAAATTTTCAAAAATCCTCAAAAAGATGTGGGTATTCTGCCTGCATTGCATCCTCATGCTCCCAAGTAGCATCCTCAGGACCGTACAAGGTCAATTGGACCTTTACAAGCCCTATGGATCGATTCCGGAGATGTTTGATTTTCTGGTCCATAATGTGTACCAGATACACTTGAAAAGTGCCTTCTTGCTCCACCTGAATCACATTCCAATCAATACCATGATTATCATCAGGTATATATTTCTTTAGGAATGACACATGGAATACATTATGAACAGACATATATTCAGGAAATGCAATCATATAAGCTACTGGACCAATCCTCCCCATGATTTCAAACGACCCACAATAATGAGCTGCCAACTTTGAACAATTTCCCAACTTCAGGGAACTTCTGTTGGCCTTCACTTTCAAGAATACATGGTCTCTCACATTAAATTCCCTGTGAGTTCTTCCCTTATCAGCATATCTTTTCTACTTGTCTTGGGCAGCCTTTAAATTTTGTTTTATTTTCAACATTTGCTCCTCCATTTCCCTGAGTAAATCTGTCCCAACCACTGCTCTATCTGCTGGGTTATTCTAGCTTATAGGAGTATTGCACTTTCTGCCATAAAGTGCCTCAAATGGACTCATCTTTAGAGATGCTTGGTACCCATTGTTATAAGCAAACTCTACCAAGTGTAGGTAGTATTCCCATTTTGATGGTTTATCCATCACATACATCCTCAACATATCCTCAATGACTTGATTCACCCTCTTTGTTTGTCCATCTGATTTTGGGTGATATGTTGTACTGAAATTCAAATTTGTTTCAAATCCACTAAATAATCCCTTCCAAAATTTTGAAGTAAATTTTGGATCTCTGTCAGACACAATTGTCTTGGGTATTCCATACATTTGAGAAATTTCTTTGATATAAACATCAACAACGTTGGCTTCCTTGTGAGTGAGCTCCACTAGAATAAAATGGGCATCTTTTGTAAGCTTATCCACCACTACCATGATAGAATCATGTTGTTTGTTTGTTCTGGGTAGTTTGGTAATGAAATCCATGGTTACAAATTCCCACTTCCACTCAGGAATGGGTAATGTCTATATCAAACCAGCTGGGTGTCTATGCTCAACCTTTACCTTTTGACATTCCAAACATTTTGAAATAAAATCAACAACTTCCTTCTTCATGCCTAGCCAATAATATTGGCTTTTGACAACTGCAATAGTTTTATGATATCCTGGGTGCCCAACATAAGGTACATTATGCATTTCTCTCAATATCATATTTTTCAATTCCTGGGAATTTGGTACATAAATTCTGCCCCTGTACATGAGAATTTCATCATTATCTAACTTGTATTCTCCAATTTTCTGATGCAAATTACCTTGCTGTAATTTTTCCACTAATTCCTTGTATTGCAAATCTAAATTTGCAGCCTCTAAAACTCCGTGTTTCAAATTTGATTGGTACATGCTAATGGTTTTAGCATGCAATTCATGCACTCTTCTGCTGAGTGCATCAGCCATTTTGTTCTCTTTCCCTTTGATATGCTTTATATCAAAGTCATATTCACTTAGCAATTCTAACCATCTGCTTTGCTTAGCATTTAGAGTTGGCTGATCAAATAAATATTTCAGACTGTTGTGGTCTGTCCTTAGCTCAAACCTTTTTCCCATAAGGTAGTGTCTCCACTTCCTCAAGGCATTCAATATGGCTACCAACTCCACCAAGTTTTTCTTTACACTTTCCTTAGCTTCCCTTCCTCATCCAAGCAAGTAAATGCTTTGTTATGACAGTCTAGGATAACATGATGTTGGTCCAACCAATCCATCCCAATTAGACAGTCATAGGAACCTAAAGGCAAGATGTTCAAATCTGCCTTGGTGTTCAGTCCATTCATGTCCATAAGACATGACTTAACCATCTCATTAACTTTTCTTTTGGCTTCGGTAGCCAGATGCACCAACCAAGATTTTCCATGCTTGCTTCTTGGAAAACGCAAACCTTCTACCATCTTAGGATCTATATAACTATGAATAGCTCCTGAATCAATTAAATTAGCAATGGTTTGGTTGTTGATCATACCTTCCACTTCAATCATAAGTGATTGATACTCTGCTTGCTTGTTGTCCAGGGCTACATAGATCCTAGATACATTTCTTCCCATGTCCTCCACTGTTTCATCTTGTTGTACATTGTGAACAATCCTCCCTTTTTCAGCTCTGTGAGGACAATCTCTAAACATATGATCTCCTTTACAACCCCAACATTGATTAGGTGGTTTCCTTGGCCTTTGACCCCCTGTCTCAATAGTTTTGGGTTCTCTAGGAGATTTCTATCCCTGAGGGTTATTTCTGAGGAATGGTGGATTATTTCCCTTCTTCCTCTGGTCCATATTGGATTTCTTTTTGTCTTCCCAAGCTTTTTGGAAAGTTGGTCTTTCTTTCTGCTGATCATATAGGCATTTAGCTCGCCTTATGGTCTCCTCCAATGTCTTGGGATCATCATATTGTATTTTGTCACTGATGAATGATGGAAATCCACTCAAGTACCTTTGAATATTTTCTGTCTCATCCTTGATGAAAGAGACATACTTCAATAGTTCTAAAAACCTTCTTTCATATTCATCAATGGACATACTTCAAAGTTTGAGTTCAAAGAACTCTTTCATTTTCTTGTCATAGTATCTCTTAGTCAAGTATTTCTTCTCAAAATACCTCTTGAATTCCCTCCAAGTAACACTTTTCTCTTTAATGTGCTGCACCTGCACAAGCTAATCCCATCACATGGATGCCTTTCCCTTGAGTTGATAGATGGAAATTCTACCTTCTGCATGAGAAGAATAATTATGCAATTGGAAATACTTTCTCATGCCCAGGAACCATGTCTCTACATCTTCATCCTTCTTGTGCTCACCATCAAATGTAGGAGGTTTGATTTTGTTCATTTCTCCTCTTAGCTCATCCACCCTAGATCCTTTATGCTTCCTGATAGGAGATGGACTTGATCTGCTGTGTGTCCTCTTATTGGATTTCTTTTGGGAGTGATGGTGATGCCTGCTAACACTTCTTGTTCTTCTTTTCTCATCATGAGACCCGTGACTTCCAGATTTTCTTGAGCCACTCTCCTTATCCGATTTATTTTCTATTCTGTTCAAGCTCTCCAATAAATTCATGTTGAAGTCATCCTGCTGCTCCTTGGATATCATAATCCTTTCATTATCATCTTTATGTCTTTGGACATCCTTCTGCAAATTTTTAATGGTCTCTGCCATATTCATGTTTTCATCTCTTTCTTCTCCATGTCCATTGGAGTTTGTTCCTTCAATGCCCAAATGGACATCCATCTCTATGAATTCATCTTCCTGACTGTAAGTCTCTTTTCCTCTTCCATTCCTTTGGAATCTTTGTTTATCCTGATCTTGTTGTTATTAATTCTGCAAAATGTGCAACCAACAAAACTCTGTTAGGCTAACTGTTTCAATATTTCATGAAAAATATGAACCATTTTGGCTCAATAATATATCAGAATTATTTCTTCTGATTTATTGAAAAATTGAGTGCCCAACACAATTTTCTGGGTGGATAATTATATTCTTCTGTCCAAGACCTTTCCAACGCCTTCTCACATGCTCAATTCTGAGTCTTGAGCAGAAATTTATGGTCTTTTTAAATTTTCCCATTAATTTTTTTGTTCATTTTTTAACTTGGCACAACTCTGTGTTGTAATTATGCCTTTTTGCACCAACTCCATTGGATTTTTCTCAGGATATCAATGGGTTTCCTCATATAGATATTATGGATATTCTGTCCAAGTTTCACCTCTTTCTGGGTTCTAAGCTGATAGTTACAGCTTGCTGAAGTTCTAGGCCAATTTGTGTTTTTGGTCTGGAATGCTACAAGTACCTTATTTTCCATATTAAACATATTTAACATGCCCAAAAATTTAATTCAGCTTTGGGAATGTCTTCTATGTCTTAATATATTTCCATTGACTACTCTTGAGCTTCAATCCGATTATGGAGCAGAAAGTTATGGCTCTTTGAAGCTAGTTGGGTCTTATAATTTACCCTTCATTGTTTGTGCTGTAACTTTCTCATAAAAGCTCCGTTTGACGAACAATTTACACCATTAGAAATATATCTCCGAGCTCTCTCATTTAAGCTGTAAAGATAAAGTGTACCTTTCGTACACCTCTTTCTCATGGTTTTTGAGTTGTTAAAAACGCTCTTAAGGCCCTCAAAAACGCGCTGCAAAAAGATGACATTCAAATGATATAAAACGTCGCAGAAAATCACTTGTTTTCTGTTGTTGTTCACCTTCCAAATGGCTTCGTGCGCACAAAATTCAACCCATACACACATATATAGAATGCGCAGAAACACCACAAGGTAATTCATGCTTCACGCACCTATAACCACTGTGCATTTCTTCTCTGGTGCGTTAATAACTTGCACGCACTACTTTTGCATCGCGCGCCAATATCCACCGCGAATAGTTTTGGTTCTTATAATATTACCTGTTGTGCACACTTTTTTGTATCACACGCTAATCTTCCGCGTGCATTTCACTCTACGCGTTTCACCATGCCAAAGTTTAGTATACCCCCACCACGCACCAATACTCTGCGTGCACCATTAACTAAATTGTCGCGCGACAACATATACCCATATTGCGTGCACACCAACAAAACTTCTCTGCGCTCTTCCAATACTGTACACACCACACGTGCCATTATTATGTGTGTGCACACCGCGCGCACCTTAGTATGTGTATGTACACCGTGCAATGCTAAATTTAGTGCACGAACTTGCACACAAACATTTTCCCGCGCAACACCCAAAATTTAGTGTGCACATCCGCACACCAACATTTTCCGCATAGTGCCAAAATTTAGTGCTCACATCCGCACACTAACATTTTTTCGCGCGGTGCCAAAATTTGGTGCGCACACCTGCACACTAACATTTTTCTGCGTTGTGCCAAAATTTAGCGCGCGCACCAACATGCCAATAATTTTCCGCGCAACACTAAATTTTACATATCACCAGCTTTTTACTGTGCAACATGCATTTTTGTGCGCCCACCTGCGCACACTCATTTTTATGCACAACAATTCCTCGTGAATTCCGCTGCAGAAATTAGGGATTTTTCCCCATTTACCATAATCATCCTGCAACTATGAAATTCGTTCAATTTCACCCCGATAACACCAATTCAACCTTTGCAACAACAAATCGTTGTGAGTTGACATTTCTGGAACAAATTTTACCCAAAATCAATTCACGAATTGAGAATTTAATTTCTAATTTCGCTCCATCTGCCATGGCTTCACTGTAACTTCAAATTCGACCAATTATAGGTCTGAATTTTCCAAAACAAATAATAAACCAATGATATCTCACCACTTGGCCGAATTTCTCCATTTTCTCATGAATTTAATAACATAAATTGGGGATTTTCCCAATTCCGCGTCGTTGTTTCTAAAATTTACCATGTGCGCTTTGTAACTGGAAATTTGGCCACTTCGAAATAAATCCTCTGTGAAATTTCACTTCAACTCAACTTTTTTGGCCCATCCAGGCTCAGTGTTGAAAACTGAATCTCTGATACCATGTTGTAACATCCCCGACTGCTCATGGACAAGCCACACTACACGAGAGAACGCTCTTGTCCTCTCTGCAGAACATACTATAACATATCCAGCTTATAACTGAGGTATGCCACATAAATTTTTCGAACTGCATGCAATTGAAAATATATACACACAGAAATATTTCAGAAATGTATACATAAAACTTAAATAGACAAATACATTATGTAAATGCACGAGTTCATACTCAAATAACAGTAATGTAGACATGCAACATATACAAGGAATACCCATAAAAATAAACACGTAACTAACGATGCAACACACAAATTTATCACACAATTGACACTTATGTTTGTAAGAATATCATCAACTGCGTGCAGACCTTCCACGAACCTCCTCGCCTTAGACCACATTGTTCATCACTCTCAACAGTGAGTCACCCAGAACTGGGACTAAACTCCACTCGAGTAAAGGGATTCCTAACCAAGCTAAAGGGTCATAGACAATAGGAAAAAATCCATCTCAGATGCCAACTCAAACTAACAACCTACAATCCCTCATTCTCCACATGCCTGTCCCACCCAGGAAGTGTGCCCCTTCTCTGCTCAGCAGTCCTTCGGCTGCCCCACTTCCTTTCCGGGCTTCAACAACAGGATGGACAAGAAGTCTCAGAGCAATGTAGTTGTAGTTTAGCACCTTCAGGAAATCAGTTCCCAACAATTCTCTCACACAGAGAATTGCTCACGGGCCTGACAACCCGCTTCTTCAGTCCAACTCCCAAGATAACCAACTACACAAATAAGAATGGCTATGGATACAAGTTTTGGTACAGTGACAATAAGGTATGAAGGATAACTGAATGAGTAAGTGATCATGGAATGATGGCTGAATGATGGGCAGAATGATGGAAAATATCATGGAAAAGATGGGAAAATGAACTAAGTCCCAAAAATATGTATGCATGTCCCCAACTTGAAACTTGTCATGTTGGAAGCTACTTTGGCCCATTTGTCCCCAAATTTAGAACTTAGGATAAAATAATTATCCATACTTTATAATTTAAGAAATATTAATATAATATTCCTTTTTGGCTTAATCTCCCTAGCTTAGCCCTTTTCCTTAACTTTTGGCCCTCCCTTTCCCTAACTAGTGGAGTTTAGTCCCCCATCTCTTTTATCGTGGTCGGTCTGCATGCAACGATGTATTTTATATTAATCATGAGACATATACAAAAGTAGGCGCATTGGCCTTTAATTTCTAGGTTTTCCAGCCTAATTCCAAAACATAAGCATCCTAGCTTATAATAGCTCACCTGCCTATAAAACAAAACATATACACAAAGTCTTGCTAGCCTCAACATTGCGTGCACTTACGATGCTACGTGCAATATCCTGGAATGTCCACACTACATCATTTTACTGCACAGTACATGCGTGCACTATGCCATGAAAGGTGCATTACAAAATGATGTCAAACAACTCACCAACTTACGTACATTTGCATTTACATTTACAATTGGGTTCGGCCGAGGGATATTACAATTCTACAACATCATCAGGAGAGAGAGGGAAACAACATCAACAACATCTAGAACACTGACTGGCATATCTATAAATCATTAGAAGTTTTTCTTATCATCAATATCATCATCCACAACAAGGAGCTAGAATGACATCATCATCATCTACATCAACATGGATTAGTACAACACTAATACATCATCATCATCAATAACAACATGAGGCTGATACAACATCAACAACAACAACATCACAACACGAAGGCTGGAGAATCATCAACATCAACACTACGTTGGAAATCTTCAACACGAAGCTGACATCTCATCAACATCATCACTAAGCTGGAAATATTCAATACAAAGATGACATCTCAACAACATCAACACGAAGTTGGAAATCTTCAGCACGAGGCTGGTATCTCAAGAACATCAGCACGAAGCTGGAAATCTTAAGCACAAGGTTAGCATCTCAACAACATCAACACGAAGCTAGAAATCTTCAACATGAGGCTGGAATCTCAACAACATCAGCACGAAGTTGGAAATATTTAGCACGAGGTTGGCATCTCAACAACATCAACACAAAGATGGAAATATTCAACACAAGGCTGGCATCAACACTATTCCCCCTTTCGAGGGAGGTCCTTTTGGACTAAACCAAGCTTGTCTCGAAAGTGCTCAAACTTTACACGAGACAGAGGCTTGGTCAACACATATGAAACCTGCTCATCCATGCTAACATAATGGATCTTTATGGCTCCTCTCTGCACCATATCACAATTGTAATGATATCATATTTCTATGTGTTTTGACCTGTCATGGAACACATGGTTCTCTGTCATTTTTATGCAACTTTGGTTATCACATAGAATCACGATTACTTTCATCTCCAGATCAAATAGACCCGTTAACAACTTCTGAAGCCATACGGATTCACAACTGGTGGAACATGCAACAATGTATTCCTCTTTTGCCATGCTGAGAGAAATACATGATTGATTCCTACTTTTCCATGAGATCATGGCTGACCCCAGATTGAAACAACATCCTAAGGTTCTCTTTCTGTTAGAGACACTTCCAGCCCAATCTCAATCGGTATATACACTCAGTCTGAAGTCATGATATCCATTATAATTGAGATCAAAATCCAACGTACCCTTAAGGTATCTCATCACATGTTTTGCAGCAACAATGTGAACACGTCTGGGTTCTACCAGAAATTGACTCAAGGTGTTCACAAAAAAACATATATCTGGCCTAGTGTTCATCAGATCCATCAATGATCCAATGATCTATCTGTACAATGTAGCATCAACCAACTCCGACGAAGTATCAACCAGGAGCTTCAACTTTGTTTCCATGGGTGTATTCATGGATTTACACTCCAACATATCAAACCTCTTCATTATTTCAATTGCATACTTCCCTTGGTTAAGGAAGATCTTCTCTGGGCTCTGCTAGACCTCAAGACCTAAGAAATAGTGCATTAGGCCTAGGTATTTCATCTCAAATTATGCAATGAGATTCTTCTTAGAACCAGTGATGATATTTTCTTCTCCAGTTAGAAATAAGTCATCCACATACAACAACAATATAACAGGCTCATCATTCATAACCTTGAAGTACAAGTTAGAATCAACTTTAATCTTGGTAAATCCCAAGCTCGTCAGTAAAATGTCAATTCTTCCATACCAAGCTCCAGGAGCTTGTTTCAATTCGTATAGAGCCTTCTTCAATTTGCAGACATGTGTTTTTCTATCTTCAACCTCAAACCCTTGAGGTTGTTCTATATACACTTCCTCTTTAATGAAACCATTTAAGAAAGCTGTTCTCACATCCATTTGGTGTAACTTTCATTTCATCTTAGATGCAAGGGATATGATGGTTCTAATTGAAGTTTATCTGGCTACAGGAGAAAACATATCTTCATAAACAATGCCTTCCTATTGAGAAAAGCCACGAGTTAAAAAACTTTCTTTATATTTCTCAATAATTCCATCAACAACATGTTTTATCTTGTATAGCCATTTGGAAGATATCACATCCTTTCTCTTCGGTATGGGAACTATTTCCCATACATAATTATTTATAATGGATTGGTATTCTTCTGTCATGGCATCTGCCCATTCTTTATTCTGAATGGATTCTTCAAAGCAAGTAGGCTCCTTCTCTAAGAGATCACACATCAAAGCCATGTAACTGGAGAATGGCTTGGGTTTCTTGACTTGTCTCATGGTTCCTTCGAGGGCACCATACTTCTCTCCATCTTGAATAAGTTCCCTTGCCCAGGATAGATTTATCTTGTGAGAGATCGTCATCTGGGGAGGTTCTTGAGATTCTATTATGTCATGATCTTCTGGAATCTCCTCATCAAGGGAAGTTATGACTTCCCTCACTAGTTCTGCAACTTTGGGAGCTACAGGTTCTTCTTCGTATACTTCTTCAAGCTGTCATCTTCTTGATTTCTTGAGTGATGCATATTCATCAAAGGTTACATCTTTGTTGATCTCAATATGATGGTAACCTGGTATATAAATTCCGAAGGCCTTGGAGACCTCGCAGTATCCAACAAATATTCCCTTCTTTCCTCAAGGGTCAATCTTGGTTCTCTTCTCTTTAGGAATGTGTACAAATACTGGATAGCCAAATATTTTGAGATGGCTTACTTTTGGCTTCTTTCTGGAGAACATCTCTTCAGGGGTTTTGAACCCAAATGAACTATGGGATAATTTGTTCTGTACATAAACTGGTTTTCTTGCTGCTTCTGCCCATAAGTGCATTGGAATATATTTATCATGGATCACAGTCTTCACTGCTTCCATTATAGTTCTGATCTTTCTTTTTGCTACACCATTTTGTTGGGGATTGTAGGGAGTGGTGAGCTCCCTCTTGATCTCGACATATTTACAGAAGTTTACAAACTCTTTTGAGGTGTATTCTCCTCCATTATCTGACCTGAGTGTCTTGATCTTTCTTTCAGAGAGATTCTCTATCAGGGCTTTGAATTCCTTGAATTTTCCAAACACTTCATCTTTTGACTTTAAGAAGTACACCCAAGTTTTGCGAGAATAGTCATCAATAAATGCTACATAGTATACATACCCACTAATGGAGTTTGATGTAATTGAGCCACATACATCTGAGTGGATGAGCTCTAAGACTCTTTTTTCTTTACTTTCTCTCTTTGGGAAAGGGTTCTTGAAGTTCTTTCCTTGTGCACATCCATTGCACACAACTTCGTGGTCAAACTTGAATTATGGTAGACCTATGACTTCCTTCCTCACATATGGTAATTCCTTATAGTTGATGTGAGATATTCTTCTATGCCAAAGTTCACATGGACTCTCAATGTAATGAGTCAGGGCTGCTTCTGAGTGACCTTTTAGCTTATACAAGCCACCTTCTTCTGTTCCAATAACAATTGCATCTTCTATGGTTTTTCCTTTAGGCCACATAAGAACTTCTCCATCTATGAATCCTTTCTTATCTAAAGTTGAGATAGAAAGTAAGTTATTTTTCAAACCTGGTACATAAAGTACATACTTCATCTTAATTGGGGTCCCTGAATCAAGTTTGTAATTGGACTATCCTACTCCTTTGATAGGGTACTGGTAATCATCTCCAAGTGTAACTTTCCGGGGAAAGTTTTCTGTGAGGCTAGAAAGAATGTCTCTTTGGCCTATCATGTGCTTGGAAGAACCACTATATATGAGCCAAGTATCCTCATCAGGTGACACTGATTCTGAGAGGGAAGAGATTAAGACATAGTCTTCAATATGTTCTTTTATCATCTTTGTGGGTGGTTCTTCATCTTCAACTGTATGGGCATGGTGCCTTTTGTTTCTCTTCTTGTATTCTTCTCTCTTAGCTGGACAATATTTAGCAATATGTCCCATCTTATCACAATTAAAGCATTGATAAGAGGAGAAATCTCTTTCTCTTCTTTGACCTTTCTGAAACTTCTGGAGTTTCCTTGGAGGGTGAGATTCTTTATGAGAGTTGTTGAATCTCATTGGGGAGTGAGATTATTTATGTTGATGAGTTTCCTTCTAGAAGTTAGACCTCTTCCTTCCTCTTTTAGTATGAGCATCTAGGGCTTGATCTTCATCTCTTGATAGTACTGCTTCTTAGTTAGCTACTCTTGCTTCTTCTTGAATACATTCTTCCCACATACTGTCAAAATGTAGTTCCTCCTTTCTGGTACAAATGGTTTGGATGAATGCATCCCAAGGTATTGTGAGACCATTAAGAGCTGTCATTATGAGTTCATCTTCATCTAGAGTATCTCCAATTGCTTCCAGCTATTCCTTGAATTGTGATATTCTAGAGAAATATTCATGAATTGTTTCTCCTTTCTGCATCCTTGTACTTTTGAGTTGAGTTCTTAGATTCATCTTTCGGTTGATGTTATTTCCTTCATACATTCTGGTTAGGGCATCAAACATTTCTTTTGGAGTTTTATTTGAAGGAACTCGAGGGATCAAGTGATCTTTAATAGAATCTGCAATGATTCTTCTGTCCCTAACCACATCTTTCTGGTGTTTTTCTTTAGTTGTAGCATCAGTGGGTTCTGGTACATATTCTTTAATGAATATTTCTAGGTCTTTCTCTTCAAGAATGAGTGCAATCCTATAATTCCAGGCATGAAAGTTATCCACACCTCTAACTTGTCAACAAGCTTAGTGCTTGCAGACATCTGGACCTGGAGCTGGGAAAATGACTAAAAATTGAAAATGCTCATAATTTAAATATGAACTTACTAGGAGGTGCGCTTTGCTGAGGAGAGTAGCCTGGTGCAGTTAGATTTCATAAAATCGAAAATTTCCCCTTCAAACTGGGCCTGCGAAAATCTGGACTGGTACTTCTAGTACTGGTTCTGGTTTCCTGGTTTTCTGGTACCAGTGAAAAATAGGGTTTCCCTTTTTGAGAGTTCTATCCACTAGAAAAGTATGCTGAGGCTGGAAAAGAGTTCGCTAGGCTAGGGCACACTTCCTTGATGAGTTTTAGGCTGAAATTCCTCTTCAATAGAAAACCCTAATTTTCTTGTACGACAATAGTGTCGTTTTTGCTTATCCAGTGAAAGGTTCTCTCTTCAGATTAGCTCTGATACCATGTTAAGTTTTGAGCTATTATTAGGTTTCTTTTCAATTTACTAGATAAAAATAACATATGTAGGGTCATTGAGAGAAACACAATCACAAGATACACAACATTTATCCTGGGAAACCCTCATGGGGGAGAAAACCTAGCAAAAACTTCCTTAATATAGATAGCCAATACAACGCCAAGACAATAAACCAAAACACTAGAGAATATCCAAAACTGAGCAATGCGCCTCTCTCTTCCTTATTCTCCCAACTGTAGCTACCAAAATTACGCACTTGGTGAGTGAATGAGTGAGTGAGATAATGAGGTGCTAGCCTCCTTTATTTATAGATAGGGACTAACATCTATGAAAAATGACACTCTTTGAGTGAAGTTGTAGTTGCATCCCACTATCCTGCTTGCATTGTTGAGCCTAATTTCGGCTCCTTCTTTCTCGTTATAAGCCTCTTTCCCCAACAATTCTCAACATTATCCAAGTAGTGCCTTCCATATATCCTTTGTAGCTTGACAACCCTTTACCGATAGAGGAAACATTCCCCCCAATGTCCATGTACTGCATGCATTCCCTTGCATTGAGAATAAGCATGTTCCACTGCTTGGAACTAGTTGCTTACTCACGAAACTCGTTTCCTCTCCTATATCATATCATTTCTTTTACTATGAAAAAACAAAAAAAAATACGGGTGGGAAAAGAATATTATCTCATATCGGCAGTAGTCGTGTTGCATTTGAACAAAGAACAAACTCTTGAGTCCATTTCAGCCAAGTTTTGGGTTTAGAATGGCCTTAGGAAGCTGAACTCATTACTTAGAGTCTACTCCTTTGACTGGTTATTCTTCTAGTCCATATGGAGAGTTTGTTGATGCCTCCCGCATCATAGACTTTTGTCAATGATTAGTGTTAAGTCTATGTTGCCCGAGTTATCCACATATATCATGCTCTTGTCCAAAGGAAGTATAAGCATGTGTCGGTCATTCCTCAGAACTCTCGAATTTGCATGTTGGCCATCCCATTACAAGTTAATCTCATAATCACATGAAGTTGTTGTCCTACCTTGCACCCTGTGCATCCTTTCATTATTAGTAGGTAACCTTGAACCCAATAGATGACATCTCCTCATTGGTCACTGAATGGGGGGTTTCCCTTGTGTTTGACGATAATAAATCTATTCACACATTGGGATTTGTGCAGTGTCTTGGATTCCATTATCCCTATTGGTGGTTTCCTCCCCTTTTTCGACATTTTTCATTATTGAATGCTAGTAAGAGAGTCTCTTTCATGTACTACTTGCATCTGGTGCATGCGAGAGACACAAATGGTCATTGGTTCATGAACATTCTATTCGTCCGAGCTCCTCCTAATCATCAAGCTATTTATTTGTACCTCACGCTAGATGATGAGATATGCTTTAATTATCTCCTTTCAATGGGTCTCCTTCCATCGAGTTCAGCTCATCTATTCTGGAATCGAGATCTAGAGTCCTATGAGTACCTAGAGGCTTGCAGTGGCAGTGGCCGATTCTCCCGCCATCGACAGTTGGGAATACATCAATGTCCTCTAATCAATGGATTCTTCAAGTGTTCGACCTCAACACCCTTATTCACACTTGTTGAGTGTACTCGATGCCTTGACACCTAATTTCATTATCGATGGGTTGTCTCACGTTTGTTAACGGTATACCTCAATGACCGGTAATCAAATGAAGTCTCATTGTGTTCGACTTCAACTCCTTTATTCTCATAATCTATACTTTCACCTTCGACGGATAGTGTATAAGACCTCCAGTTTATAGTAGCAACACTCCATATATGCTTCTGTCTTTCATCATACTAGTACCTATATGACTTCAGTGATCATGGAAGATCAGATTGTACTCCATTGTATTCAAATATCTTCGGTTGATTTTGAGACTAGACTCCACTGTGTCTTGTTCGTGACTATGATATCCTATGTTATATGTCCATTTTTTATTTCCTATTCATGGCCATGAACAACTATTTTTTATATATCCACATGGATATGTAGTGTCATTCATATTGACATCCATGTGTACAAATTCAATATGAATTGTAATATTCTCATGGGTAACTAGTTCTTCTAAATGAGTCCTCATTACTCCACTTCTCAAAATTATAATTTATTTTGGCCATCATGATTTCTCCTCTGGCCTCACACATTAGGGGTCATCTGTTATAGAAAAATTTTCCACACTCCATTCATCTTGCTTTGGTGGCCTTCCACTTCCCTCTGTAGACTCAAATCCCCCATTTTGCTCACTCCAAAGTAAAAAATCCAAATTTTTGTCCATATACGTGAGCCATAGTTAGACAACTCACATATACACGAGTTTCTCCATTATAGCCTGTGTACATCGGGTTTTTTGTTAAAAAAATAAAAAATATGTCGGGTTTCCATGCCATGTCACGAGATCCATGATCCTTGACCTTCCATATACTGGAAACACTTTGACTCGACCCTTCAATTCCATTTGAAGGCTATAAATTGAGCCATATATAATCCTTGGAGACATTCATCATTGAGAGAAAAGACACTCTGGATAAATTTCACCTCATATTGAGTTTGCATCCCTTTGTCCTTGAAATTATGAAATTCTTGCGTTTAGCCCCAAGCTCTTCCTATCTTGAGATGGAGAAACTCATTGACTCCTACTACTTGTGATTTTTCCTTCGTGGAGGAATGAAGTGGTGAAGGCCCAGTTGGAGGGACTTAGTTTCTCGGTTCCGATATGTGCCATTACAAAAATTTTTCACCTATGAACTTTTGTTGATTACATTAATAGAAATACTCTTTTCTCGTCCAATTATATGTCACAAATATTGTGTTAATTTCCATGGGCATATTTGTTATGCATGTTAATGGGTTATTCTATTTTATATGCTAACATTCTATATAATTTCCACATTCTTTCGTATCTTGGTTTTTGAGGACAAGTTCCAGGTATAAAGCTTTGGGCGTGAGCTCAACCATGGTCTTCTTTGAACGTCTGGACGAGGTAGGCTTCTAGCCTTCTCTTGTTAGCATTTTCATTTATCTAGCATACTTGAGATTAGAGTTGATTTTTGGGTTTCGTTCTGTATTTTGTGGTTTATCCCTAGCCATAGAGAGATTTTCCCCATAAAAAAATCATAGGGATCCAACGGTTCTTAGGTGATGGAATCAACGACTCTGATCTCGTCGGTGCCTCGAACCACCTGACAATTACTCTCCACTTAAACACCCATTCCACAATCTAATGAATGGGACCCATGGAATATATGATTGAGATTAGATCTTTCCCACACACCAATCAACAATCCTTCTGTATTTTTGGAGTCCCTCCCCCTCAGAGCACTTTCTCTCTGGTGTCATAGACCACTCCAACCAACTCTTTCCAAACAAACACACACTAATGGATCAAACGATCCATGATCATCCCATATGATGGTTACCATGTGTTTTAGGGTTTACAACTATTCTTCAGTTCATGTTCCTGAATCATTCTCCTCAAAATGAATCACACACAATCCAATGGTTGAGAATCCCACTGGGTGTCTCCCTCTAGATCAATGGACCTAATACTCCCAAGTCATCGAGCTTCTTCCCAACCTTCCATATGATGAACCCACATCTCATATCAATGGTCCAAGACTTGCTGATATTACTCTCTGACATATCAATGATTGAAGTTGACTCAGAGCTCTCCTCGTCAGAATCCAAACACAACCTTGTGATAGATCATCCCGATGACCACATCCCTGGAACAATGGTCAGGATCTCTCAGCTAATCCAATCTAACGACTGTGAATCCTTTTGTCTTGAAATGCTAAATTATTTATGATGTCAGTCTGAATTAGGACTTAACCTGCTCATGGTTCCTCCTCTGGTCTTTTCGAAGGTTCTACCAGAATCCTAAGAGCTTTGGGGATCTAGGTTTAAACTGTCTAAGGCGTTCCATTAGGGACCTGGATGAAGAATTTCATGTCCTGCAAGATTTCCATCTAAGACGAGTGAATCCTTTAGGACTTAAAATTCCTAGACCTACACAGGTCTTCTCCAAACACCATGGCTCTCCCGTGACTATCCAAATGAAGGATTCATCCATATCCTACAAAATTTCCTCTCAAGACTTACATGCTTAACTAGGTTACACGCCATTCATGCCTTACTAACTTAATTTTTAAGAACTATTGGATTTACAATGAAAACATACAATCATGTCCCATTTTACTCAGAAATTCAACCATTTCTTCACATATTCACAGTTTCAATTAAACCACAAAACAACAAGTTTACATTACTAAATTTTCATCACACACACACATTGAGCTGAAATAATTATCTGTTCAATGAATATCAACAACTAGTCGATTGAGAGAGGACACATTTCCTCCCAACCTTAGGCCATATTGTAGAGTGCCTTCCTACGGTACCCCACCCTTGTGCCAAGCCATGATATCACAAGGGAATGATTCAAGTAGTTTCCAAATTTAGGATGATCCAGGAAGGTTAATATCCTTCCTCCATCGACAACAACATAAGTTTCCCCTTTCCCACATATCAACCATTTCCTAAATTATACATAATCAAATAAAATGTGTATTTAAAGATGAAGAAATGCAACATCCTCTATGTTTATTTCAAAAAAATCAATGCACGCATGGTGCATCCTCTTCATTATATACACATTATTTATGATTTAATTGTGCATCCTTGTAACATACCCACTACCTAAATAATAAAAATTTTCGTTCTTCCTCAAGGAACAGAATCCCCGAAGTCCTATGGGGGTCTAGTGTGGGCTAGTTCTTCCCTGTTCACCTCCCTGTGATCGTGGGTTAGGACCACAGGCCAAACAAACCAGGTGCCTTTCACAACTCGCGACATCGCGAGTCTTGAATCAAAGGCCCTCCAATCTTATTCACAAATCGCTGATACCCGAGATCACGAAATGGGTATAGCTTCCTTCTGTCAGTGTCCTCTACGCATGACCGTCGGCTAAGCTAAACTCTAGCTCCTCTCGCTATTCGACACTCATTGAGGTCAATGGTTGAACTCTCGCATTCTCTCTACTTGTGACTTCGTAAGTCTAAGTGTTGAGCTTTCATGCCCTTTTCCCGCGAATCCCCGAGACACGAGGAGTCAACGGAGCATTGAATCCCTTCTCTAGGCGATGCGGGTCCACCTGTCAATCACGCGGGCCCCACCTTGAAGCGTTGCCATGTGTTCTCTCGTGCTTGGCTCTCGGCACTTCGCTACTCATGACTTGGAGCGCCCAACCTTTGGGTTCTTACTTCGTGAACCTCCGAGGTAGCGAGATCCCTAGATCTCTGCCACCTATCCTCCTTGGATGGATGGCTCGGATCTTCTCGTGGCTTCGCCACTCGCGACTTGGAGCATCAAAACTTTGGACTCTTACCTCGCGAACCTCCGAGGTAGCGAGATCCCTGGATATCTACCACCTGTCCTCCTCGGATGGATGGATCGGTTCTTCTCGTGGCTTCGCCACTCGCGACTTGGATCATCCAAACTTTGGGCTCTTACCTCGCGAACCTCCGAGGTAGCGAGATCCCTGGATCTTTGCCACCTGTCCTCCTTGGATGGACGGCTCGGATCTTCTCGTGGCTTCGCCACTTGCGACTTGAAGAATCCAAACTTTGGGCTCTTACCTCGTGAACCTCCGAGGTAGCGAGATCCCTGGATCTCTGCCACCTGTCCTCCTCGGATGGATGGCTCGGATCTTCTCGTGGCTTTGCCACTCGCGACTTGGAGCATCCAAACTTTGGGCTCTTACCTTGTGAACCTCCAAGGTATCGAGATCCCTGGATCTCTGCCACCTGTCCTCCTCGGATGGACGACTCAGATCTTCTCGTCCCTATTCACGAGGGCTTAACCCTCGTTTATCTCCCTATAGATCTAACGACTGTCGGGTTTCCTAGCTAATATCCGACGGTTCAGATCGGTCCCGATGTCGCCCCCTTTTCCACTGCTCTTTGGACGTGGACAAACCAACGGTCCAGATGTTCTCATGGATTCTGGGGTTCTACGATTCAGATTTCCTTGCTATTCACGAAGATAGAGGAAAAAGGGGTTAAGGAAAATTACGCCCTCATTCATTCCTTCGATTTAACGGTCGTGAATGACCACAGATTCCCCGACAGGATCTCATCCATTGATCAATACTTATCCTTACACTGCTACATTGGGATTTTAAGAGGGTCATTCCTCTTCGCACAAGGTGGTTAAGACTTGCACATTCATGCCCTTTTTCAAGGTTCTTGGCAAACCTCTCTCAGGAGGGAGATCTCTGTGAAGAGGTATATCTTGGGGAATTCTTGGATATAGATAAGGGAAGACAAATTCCCGAGAACGGGCTGGATATCTGACTTGGTTCAACTTACGCATAACTAGATTCATTTATCAATCATAAGCCATGCGTGATTTTTATGTCATAAGCATATACAACTACTAGTATTGATTAAAATACCACACAGACCTTCTTATAATGATAACATTCACAGTTTCACAGCTTATGAGCATAATTATCATAATACATATATTTCCAGATGCCAGAGGAAAAACACTTATCAGAAATAAATTCAGAAGTGGGTGCAACTACTGAGAGGGGTGCTCGTTTCCACCCAAGCGTAGGCATAGCGACTCCCAGCGGATTTTGCACTAGCCACCCCGAGCTGAGACCACGATGCTCTGAGACTACGTCTCTCCATCTACCAGTGACCAGGAGCGAAGGTTGCAATCCTTCCTCTCTGCTATCACTCACTCTGTGTAATGCCAGAGTTCCCCTCGCGTCTGCCCCCTTCAATCGCTTCTGCCATATGCCTTATCCTCTCGCGAGGTTGCACGTGGCACGATTACCCTCGCGCTGGTCAGTTATGATGGCTCTACAGACAGGCAGTTCACCTCCCCATACCTCATCAAGCCATCAACCTACCAGCCTGCAAGGTATTAAATTTCAGGGCCAGCGAGCCGCTTTTGGTTCTCCGGGCCAGTGGAGTCCAAATACGGTATTTAATTCTCGGTGGAA
>JZKD02S2064550.1:211910-227300 GCA_000966675.3 Picea glauca
TGAGACTAAAGAAAAGTTTGATGAAAATGCTAGTCTCTTGTTGTTAAAGTTAAGGAAGGTTTGCAGGAATGTGATCATATACACCAGGTCTATTATAGAGCTACAAATCAGATTTCGATGATGAAACTAATGAGGGCTTTTGGTTGAGGTACATGTTGAGTACATGGTTGAGACAAGTAGTTGATGAGTTGGCACATACATGAGGTGTATAGTTGATTATGTTGATACATATTGATGAGTCATAGTTGATGAGTAGTTGAAATATGATTTGTACATACTTGGTAAATGGTTGGATACACTTGTTTATGGTACAGGTTGATTACAGGTTGTTTGGTACAGGTTGGTGCATGGTTGATGCACTAGTTTATGGTACATGTTGATTATAGGTTGTTTGGTACATGTTGGTGCATGGTTGATGCACTTGTTTATGGTATAGGTTGATTACAGGTTGAGGTATAGGTTGATTCATTGTTGATGCATGGTTCAGATTTATTGGTACAGATTTACAATGGTATATCTCACAGCGATAGTGTGACAGTGGTTCCATCATTCTACTTCTACTTCATGGCGGTTGGACGGGGAAAGGACAGGTGGTTGTAGCCACCTTTTGGTTGTAGTCGGTGAACATAGGGGGTTGTAGCCATAGAATTGGGGAGTTGGAGCTTCCCTCAGGTTGTAGCCTGAGAAACTAGGGGACTGAAAAAACTAACAAACAAGTATTCTTCAAAAATAAAATTCAAAGACCAAGAGTGAACTCCAACTTTCAAATCATAAAAGTTCGTTGAGGAGATAAGGGTTGATCTTAAAAAAGTGTTAGAAAGAGAGGGGGGCCCTCATGACCATCTATCCAATGATTGTATGTTATGATACCCGCTTTTTTCTGAAGAGTTGCCTTTGATAGTTGGTCTGCTGATTTGTTATGATCACGATAGATGTGTTTGTAGCTAATTTTTTGGAAGGTGAGCTGAAGTAGTCTAATTCTGTCCTTCCAAGACAAGAGGGAGATAACTTGTAGATAACCCATGTTGTTCAACCACTAAATAATAGTTCTAAAATCCCTGAGTATCTGAAAGGATTCAATGTGATTTCTGGAGGATAAGTATAGCATGGCCTAGGCGCCCAATAATTCTGCCCTGGTGTTGGTGCACGGGCCACAGTTGAAGGTCCATTTATAGAATGAATTTTTTGTGATTCTAATCAACCTTCCAGCACCACTCTGAATGCCATTTTCTTGCACTGCTCCATCAAACCATGATGTTGGAATTTCCTCTATGTCAGGAGCCATCTTTGTATTCTCCAGTCTTGGTTTGATAGAGTGAAAATCATTCCAATTTTTAAAAATTCCAATTGTTTTGTAAGTTGCGGAGCTTGTGGAAGGAGTCCCATTTTCAAAGATTTTTTTATTTCGGTCCAGCCAAATAGACCAATAGAGCAGGGATGGAAGTTGCATAAGATTGTGTTCCCTATGGGACCAATGGTAAAAACAGTTCGAGAGAGTAGGCCCATCCCATTTGGTTTTGAGATTTAGAACCAATGCAATTTTATCCCAAAATTTTCTGGAGAAAGAACACTTGATGAAAAGATGATCTGCAGATTCTGCATCATTGTGGCACAGGTGGAAAATATTTGGCTCAGTCCATCCCTTTCTTTGAAGGATGTCCCAAGTGTTTAATTTATCTGCGATCAATAGCTAGGTGAAGAATTGTATCTTGGGCGGTAGGTTCTAGGTCCATAGTTGTTTTCTCCAACCTATGATATTTGTGTGCCAGAGCGAGTTAGTGATGGCTGCATAGACATTCTGGACAATTAGTTGTCCTGAATAGTCACCCCCAGACCACTAGAGCAGACCATATGAATCATTTAAATGGATACCCGATTGTGCAAGAGTCGTGCAAAGGGTATTGCAGTAGGGTGCTAGCTCTGTGTTGAGTTCAAGAGAGTCACTAGTTATCCATCTGTCAGGAAAGTAAGCCGATCTAGAGTTGTCTCTGGCTTGGTAGAGATACCATATATTGTTTTTGTGTAAATGAGCTACCAACTAAGGTGGAAGGATGGAGGCATCGTCCATACCATGAATGCGGTCGCGACCAAGTGTAATGGAGTGGCTCGAGCCTGGATGCCAATAGAGCCAACGGTTTATCAAATTCTTTGTTTTTGTTAAAGTTCTCCAAAAGTAAGAAGTTGTCCTGGTGGTAGCAGTCTCTGAATGCAGACAATTGATAACAAAATGATGGTAGAGGTACTTATCCTTGATGATGGAGTGCCATATGCTAGAAGAAGTCAGCACACACTAGAGGGAGTTGGCCGCTAGTGCATGGCTGGAATGGTATAAGTTTTGAATCCCCCATCCTCCCTTGTGTTTTGGTTTTCCCAATGCTTTCCAATTGCAAAGAGCCTGACCATAGGAAATTAAAAGTCAATCTGTGGATTTTTTTTAGTACCGTAGCAGGGATGGCTGCTAGGGCCATCCAATACACTAATTGTCCTTCAAGGATAGTTTTGATGAGTGTAAACCGACCTCCAAGGGAGAGTCATCTCGTACACCAGTGTCCAGTCTTTTTTTCAACTTTGGCAATAAGCCAGTTCCATTTTGTTGGCTTGTAGGAGTCTGCTTTTAAATAATAGCCAATGTATTTGAGGCCAGAGGAAATATGAGTAAAAGTGTAAGGAAAGATACCTTTAAGATGATATAATGTTTGTTGTTGCATATTTGCAAAGTGGAAGGTCTATTTTTCCCAATTGATCGATAAGCATGTGGTCCTGCAGAAGATTTTTAATATCTCATTTATCTCCTTCCATTCCTATATAGAGTCATTTGTCATGATGAGAACATCATCAGAAAAAAGAAGATGTAATACCTTGATGGTCTTGGACACCTTTATTCCATAGATCTTTCCTTCTGCTTGGCTTGATTTGAGGAGGAGACTCAAGGCTTCCATAACCAAAATGAAGAGTAGAGGAGAGAGAGGACATCCCTACCGTAGTCCTCTGCCAATGTGAAAGAGAGAGGAGTATTCACCATTAACCAAGATGGTGAGTTTTTCACTAACCACACATCTCATGATCCACTTGATCATTGAGTGGATGAATCCTTTCTGCTTCAAAATCAATCTGAGGAAGTCCCAGTCGATGCAATCAAAATCCTTCTTGAGGTCCAGTTTGAGGATAAGTGGCTTTGAAGTTTTAGTTTTGATACTATGTAAGCACTCCTAGGCAGTTCCAATAGCGTCAAGAATTTGGCATCCTTTTAAAAACCCCATTTGTTCTTTCGAAAGGATCCATGAGAGGATGTGCTTTATCCTGGTGGCAATAATTTTAGATATGAGTTTATAGCAAAGATTGCAGAGTGCAATAGGCCTATAATCACCAAAGGTAGTGGTAGTGGTAGCTTTAGGAATAAGAGTAAGGAAAGTCGAGTTCATAGCTCCATCCACCTTCCCACTAAGTCTAGTGTCCTCCACTAGCTCTAGAATATCCGGGCCAACCAAATCAAAGAAATGCAGATAAAATTCAACCGTCTAGTCGTTAGGGCCTAGACTTTTATCCTTGGAGAAGGATTTTAGAGCAACCAAAATCTCCAGTAGCTTGCAAGGGTTGTCTAGCAATAGTGAATATTCCCCAATTACAGTGTGTGGGAAGAGCCTTGCCACTGTGACTGAAGTCTGTAGAGTATTAGGTAGCTTCACCTAAAAAAAGGGTTTGAAATGATTAACAACAACTGATTTTAAAACTTGTTGTCCTCTATGGAGAGTACCGTCAGCATCAACTATCTCCCAGATGTGATTTTTACTCCTGCAAGAGCTAGCGTAATTGTGAAAGTATTTGGTGTTGAGATCACCACACTTAAGCCAATTTGTTTTTCATTGTTGCCTCTAGGTAGATTCTTATTTGAGGAGGAGTTGGTTTCTTTCTGATTCAAGACCTTTTAAAACTTGAATTCTATCTCTATTGACCCTCACACAGGCTTCTACTAGTAGATGGGTTTGTATCTCTGATTCAAGTTCTAGCAATCTTTGAGTGTTATGCTTCCTGTAGATGGAAACCCATACTTTTATATGAGATTTTAGACACTTGAGATTCCAAATAAGATGATGTTGAATGCAAGGCTCAGAGAGGTAGAGAGGGTCCTTCCAAACTTCAGCGACGATGGAGTTGAAATCAACTTCGAGTAGCCAACACAAATTTAATTTGAAAGGATAATCGATCTTATGGGAAGATGAGTCCAAGTGTAAGATTATCGGAGCATGGTCTGAAAGGAAAGGGAAATCCACCCAGGTGCAGATCCTATCCTCTGTGGAGATAAGATGATCATATATGAGAAAGTAGTTGAGCCTCTTGGATATGGAATCTGAACCCATCCATCCATTATGCCAAGTAGGGGCTAAGATGTCTCGAGCATAGTCCACCAGATTATGTGCTAAAAATAGAGAAGTGAAATAATTTTCCAGAGTGTCTTGGGTAGCAGAGGCACCCCAAACTTCCCCAACAGACACTGTAAGATTCAAATCACCTACTATAGTCAAATTATCGAGGTCAAGTAGATCCCGAGCTTCAACCTTTTCCTAGAAAATCTATCTATCGAAACAAGGCCCGTATAAATTGAGTAGATTGATCCTTTTGTTATTGTTTCAGCAAGTACCAGAAAACAAGATGCCTCCACAAAAAACAAAGGGGAAGAAATCATATTTGGCAGGGTCCCAAGCCACAACCAAACCCCCAGAGGTACCGAGTGAGTTAACTGAGCAGGTGTGCCAGTTGGAGTGAAACTGATTTAAAAAAAATATGGCCTTTTTACTGTCAACCAGAGTTTCCTATAGGAAGATGATGTCGGGAGATGTGTGTGAAAGAAGTATTCTGAAGGAGGAAAATTTTAGGGGGGTCCTCACTCCTCTCATGTTGAGGGAGAGAAAGATCATGGATTACTCTTGCTAAGGCTTTCATGCCTCTAAGCGCCCCAATATCAGTAAGATATTGTGAAGAAACCACAAAGTGTTTAGAAGAGGTTCCCTCCTTGCGATGGGCACTACGAGTTTTGATTGATGATTGTTCAAAACCATTCCCTCTTGACCAACTGTAGTATTTTTTAGGGTTTGCTGACAAGATCTCAGATGGTCCCAAACTAGTGTCAGTAGCTGACAATTTGTGTAATGATGAACCCAGATAAGTAGGCAAGGGTGTGGGAGATAGAACTTCTTTGTAAGATGGTAATAAAGAATCCAGAACAACACCAAGTGTGTTATCACCAGGATTTGATTCACTAAGTCCTGATAGGTGATAATAATCCTCCTATTCGAAGGGCTTATCACTAGGACTCTTAGTCTCCAAAGAGTGGGAAGTAGTCTGTGTTGCAAAAGTGTGTTCCCCACCTCCGAAGGACATCTAGGAGAGATTAATGTAGGGACATACAAGGCAGTTGGTTGCGCATCAATAAGCTTATGGGAGGAGTGTGGAGTGTTTAGAGTGTGTGGTATGTCTGAGGAAGGAAAGGGATGAGTCAAATTCTCACCAGAGGTGTCGGAAGTAGTAAGGGTGGAGTGAGTATCAGGATGGACATGTGGAGAAGGTAAAACAGGTCCAGGAGGGATGTTGGGCAGACTGGAGATAAGTTGTGAGGGAAGGGATTCAGAGTGTTCTCTAGGGGCATCCCCCTGAGGGAAGGAATCTGATCCCGAGTTTAGAAGAGGGGATTTATCTAAGGGGTCCTTTTCCCAAGTTGAGAGTGAGAAAAAAAGAGTCAGACAAATGGATTTAAGATTAACAGTGATGGAGTCCAGTCCAGATGTAACACCATCATCAGGGTAATCTGGAATATGAACCTATGTGTGCACAACCTGAGAGTCCAAGTTGGAGGAAATATCAATCATATATTCCTTTGACAGTTCATCTTCATGAGTGCCAGTACAAGTCTTTCTTAGGTGACCCGTTTGTCTGCAGAGAGAACATCTGAAAAGAATGTTGATATAGTATAGCTTCTAGCAAGTGAGATGTCCTCTCCGGTCTATATATAGTGTTTCAAGTAGATCCTCGTGTAGATCTATCTATACTAGAATCCTCACCAATTTCTTATCAGGGCCAACAAGTGTTTTAGGGTCCACACTAATGAAGTGTCCCAAGGAGTTTCCAATGGACAAAATAGATTTTTCATTCCAGAGATAAAGGGGTAGTCCAGGAAAGAGGACCCACAGGTGTCGGAGATGGAAATATTCCTGAGATGGATCAAAAATCGCTCGCTAACGCTTAAACATAAGGATACTGTCATCTAGAGTCCATAGGCACTCATGAATAGATGTGGAATCCTCAGGGGATTTAAACTGAAAGTAAATCCAACCACACCCAAGGTGTGAGAGAGAGGGGACATATTCCAATAAAGGATTCCAAATTTTTTCCATCCAAACATCCAAGTCATTGGTGCAGAGGTTTTTGTAAGAGAGTTTGCCCACAAGGTTGCAGAGTGCCATGGAGACAGAATCCTCCAGGTCAATATCCACACCAAGGACTAGTTTCTTTTTATATTTCTTTGAAGCCCACGGTCTTTGTGAAGATTTATTCCCCCCAAGAGTGTGAGCATGATTATTTCAAGCAGTTTCAGGGGATAATGAAGGTTTAAAGGTAGCTGAGCATACTTGTTCACTTTGTAATCCTTGTGAGATTCCACTGCGTAGAGCAGGAAGTGAAGGACATGTAGTATTGGCCGAGGCGAAGTGTGGGAGAGTCGAGTGGTTAAAAAAAATAAGCTGAAGGTCTCTAGTGGAGGGTCTATTGTCCGCATGGAGTACAGTATCTATAGATGTAGGCTGGGAGGTTGAAATGTGAGCCTGAGTGAAGTTGACAGAAGAAATGGTAGATATGAAGGGATTAATGGTAAGATATGGAAAGGAGGTAGTGTTCAAAGGAGTATGGTGGGGAGCTGTAATACCAGAGGTAGAGGACAGAGTTACATTTTCAATGAAAGGCTGTAATAGGTTAGTGCACCTAGAGAGCTCATCCGTCGAGGTGAAGAGGCCTGCATTTTTCCAGAGGGCGTCATTGACAACACTCATGAGTGCGATGACTTCATCCTCCATCAGTGCGCGTCTCATGGAGGAGGAAGAGTTAAAATTCAATATTTACCCCCAAACAATGATGGTGTTGGAGCAAGAGGACATAAGTTTCTATCTGAAGTTCTGAAGGTCAAAATTGTGAATCCAAAGATGGGATAGATCAGGGACATCGTGGTAGGTTGGCAGACTATGGAGAGATCATGCTCAGAAATAATGTGGAGGATGGTAATGTTTTAATCCTCACAAGAGATATGGAGGACAACACTTGATGGAAGTGCACTAGGTATTTGGGCTTACAGCAACCTAGTAGTACCAGGTCCTCCAAGGATATATTTCTCTTCATAAAATAAATATATATTCAAGACCTATTCTTTCTTTACCTTACCTCATTGCTGTGAGCTATTCTCGAATGATGTGCCTTGCCTGACTAATAGTTATTTGTCACTAGCTAGATTAGGGTGAGATGGGCACATATTCTACTATTCTAATGATTGCATGAAAAAGGTAAGCATTATCCATCTCCCTTAGTTGTTTCAGATAGATAGAATAGGGTAGCCCAACTTCTCTCTTTTTCACCTTAAATTCAGTAAGGAGGCAAGGAGAGTACATCTATACCTTTATATGTGTTTTTTCGGGCTGCTACACCTCTCTTGTGTTTCATGCATGGGACAGGCATTTCCGTTTCCCATTGTACATATAGGTAAAGATATAGTAACTCATAAACATATGATACCTTTATAATCTATAACATTACTTGTTGAAAACTTCATTCTATGTCAATGTTACCATGCATGGTGCTTAATGCTATCAATTTCCTCTCATCATCTACACTTTAAAAAAAATTCAAAATAAAAAAAAAATTAAAATTGAACATAAATTCAAAATAAATAAAAAATTAAAATTGAACATAAATTCAAAATAAATAAAAAATTAAAATTGAACATAAATCACTACTCGGAGGGACCCCGTTTCCACAGTCATTTGTAAGGATGACTCGACAACTTTCAAATCATAGTGAAATCTCACTCCTGGGACCATGGGAGCACTTGCCAAGAAACTTTCCCCACACTACCTCACACCATACCAATTTGTCCCACCTTTCAAAAATATCTTAAAGAAGAAAGGGTGCATGATTTTGCAGTCTCGCGGAGATGCTCCTACAGATAAGAAGCATTGTGTGTGAATCCTTCGCTTCCAATCTACAAAATAAATGGTTTCAATGGTTTCACCTTGTTGAGTGGTGGTATAATTCTAGTTATCAGACATCAGCTAAAATGACACCATTCCAAGCTCTTTATGGTTATGAACCTGCATCATGGAAGTTGGCCACTAGCCACATAAAAGTTGCGTCATAAAACGCCATTTAGACGAAAGTCGGAAAATCCTCCAGTTACTCAAAGAAAACTTAATAGTTGCAAGGAATCGAATGAAGCAACAAGCTGACCAAAACCGAACATAAAGAGAGTTTGAAATAGGAGACTGGGTATTTGTGAGACTTCAACCTTACAAACAGTTATCCCTTAAACAACATGGGAAGAATAAATTGCCACCAAAATTTTATGGACCATATGAAATAAATAGAAAAATCGGTCATGTAGATTACCAGTTGGATTTACCAGGTAAAAGTCGTATCCACAACGTTTTTCATGTATCATGTCTAAAGAGAGTCTTGGGGCAACAACAAAAGGCACAAACTATACTTCCTGTGTTGGATGAGGAAGGAAGAATCATTTTAGAGCCCGAAGCCATTATCGCCACCCGGGAAAATAGATTGCATGCTCGAGTAATCAAGGAATACCTTATTAAATGGAAAAATCTACTGAAAGAAGACACCGCATGGGAATTAGAGAACTTTCGCTAGTTACATCCTTCCTTACCATTGCTTTGAGGACAAAGAAAAATTTAAGGGAAGGACAATGTTACAATAAATAAATAATATAAACATATTAAAATAAATAAATGAAGTAAATTAAACATTAATGTAATAAAAGGTCATGACTCTTCATAAAAACCATAAAGGGCATATATATAGGCAGGTCCTATCCTTGTAATATCATCATATTTTTACAATAAATTATTATTATATATTTTATTATGGAGTCAAAGTGAAGTTGTTCATTAAGAACCCCTTGTGTTCTTAACACACAGTGGAAGAGAGTCGCAGATAGAAACAACCTCTCCTTCTCCCAACCAATGGCTCTGATATCATGAATATAATACAGAAAGAAGAATACACCAAAATATTGAAGAGTGAACACACAAAATTGATTTCTTATTAAATGTATAAATATTATACATGTGACAATTTTATGATTTAGTAACGGAAGTGACTATAAAATGGTTTCACAAACTAACTATAAGTAGATAATGAGATTACAACTCCTAACAAAATCTACAGAACAATGTTAAGGAAGAACAACTCAATTTGAGTGGCTCGCATACTCTACTGAGATACACTCTCTCTCTAATCCTCTCTCCAAATTTCAAAATTTTTGCAAGAGAAAAGGACCCATGGACCAGAGAATAGTTGAAAGACAATACCAGATTGCCAATTTCTCATTTGTTGACTCCTAGTTTTCCATAAAATGAAATATGTAATCCTATATACAAACAAAACCAGTATTTTGAAAGGTAGTGTAGAACCTGTGAACTTTGTCGATGCATGAAGACGGGTTCCAATGTTCTACCATATCAGGAGCATGTATTACCTCAAGGGTAATGACCTTGTAGAATAGGCTCGTGATAATAGTCAGACCCAGACATGCACCAAGCTGCATAGGGATCAAACTTTCCTCCTCCCACAAAGGTGTGGAGAGAGGAAAGAGGGACATAATTAGGATGAACACCAAATTCGTCCAACCCTTATAAAAGGAATGGGGAGGTGACTAAGGGTTGATATGAAAACCATTAGAAAAAACCTAATCGTTCATTTTGGTGAGATCCAACGGTTGAAATATGTGATCCTTTGTCATTTAAACAAAATGTATTGTGTTTGTCAATATTGAAATATAGATAGATTGTTATGGTATTTTATTTTTTTATTTTTTAATATTAACTTTTACAATTAGGGGTGACATGTGTGGGGATTTTCATTTATCTTGGAGGAAAAACATAATTTACCTATGTTTGTGGATAGGAGATATAATTCAATAGCCAAGAAATATTGTATTTATTATGGCAAGGGATTGTAGTTAATTGTGGATGCACAAACTCAATTTCTAATAATGGTGGGAGACTTTGGCATAATCATCGAGTTGATGAGTAAAAAATCTCTTCTTTTTGACTACAAACTAGCCTTTATTCTGGTATTGTAGATTTTAGCCTTGTACAATTAATTATTGAAAATGATTCTTAATAAAAACAAAAAATGTACAATGGCACACACATACATTACACAAAGATTTTTACCCTGGAAACCCAAACCGAGAAAACCAACAACCTATTTAGAGCCACACCTCTAATATTCTATTCATCATTCTTCATTGTTTACAATACAATATACATATAGGATCCCGCGACATCCAAACCCTTAATCCATTGACCCAAATTAGTCAACAACCCTAATTCCTTAACTGTAATTAGAAAAACATCAGCAAAAATTATGTGCCGAAAAATCGCCCAAAAACGAATGCAAAAAATGCCATTATTTATTTGATGGAGCCAAGGATAAAGAATCAAGAAATCTCTAAAAATTATTTATTTCATATTTTTCACATGATGATGGAAGTGAGGAAGGAGATGATATGGAAAAATCCTTAGAGCAAATGATAAGAAAAGTTCTAAGATTAATTTAGGCATGTCAAGTGGTAATTTCAAGAAAAAACAGAACTTCATTTTCAAAAGACAATTTGCCATGAAGACTAATAAATATGGAAATAATAAATAATAAATTGATGAGAGTAAATTTATACAAATCATATATTTTTATTTTATTTTTCTAGGACATACCAACTATTTCCTAAATCATACATAGTCAAATAAAAGGCATATTTAAAGATAAATAAATGCAACATCCTCTATGTTTATTTTGAAAAAGTCAATTCACTAAACTCCGTGCATGGTGCATTCTCTCCATTATAATATACATTATTTATGATTTAATGGACATGATGTACCAGGCACCGAGCCAATGATTGACTCAATGCATGGTGCTTAATGTTTCCCTTTGACACCTATCTCACTTGTTTTCATTCTTTGTTAACTCTCCATTTTACCAAACTTTCTCATTAATGTTTAGTACAACTAAGGAATCTTGCTACTTGATAGCACTGGGTTCATACTACAACATGTAAAATTGGTTCCAAATCCAATAGGAGCTGTGTTGGAAGTTAGAGTTTCATCCTTGTGATAGGAACTTTGTCCATGGAACTTTGCTTTTAGAGGTTTTGGCCAATTAAAAGACCATGTTTTCAAAAAAATTGAACAAAACAAATGAAACTTTGACTCGCCGAAAATGAGGGGATTTCAGTACCCCATAGTCGATGCCCAACTGGATTTGGTAAAGAAGAGGTTTAAATGCATAAATCAACAAATAGACATGCAACATGAGTGATTCACTGAGTGCATGGTGCTTAATATTTCCCCTTGTCAAACCTCACAACACAACACGCCAAATGGAGTCTGCTTCCTAGACCCAACCCAACCCATATTAGGTCTTCACCAACATCATCCCATTGCCCCACCCTAGGCTTGAAATCCCAAAGCAATCACTGGCAAGGGCAAAGCCAATTGAATTTGAGGAAAATCACAAATAAATAAAAGACAAAAAATAAAGCCTAAGATATTATAACTCACCGTTATATTGACCATTTGTTAAGGTGAATTAACTAAAGCAAGAGTAAAATGTACGGGACATCATAATATGTCCTTTATCATATAATGAAAATAACTATAGTCTAGTTTAAGTATCTTATTTTTTGATTTTTTTTTTGTTCATTTTTTTCAAAATTTAGTAAAAAATTTAGAAGAATTGTTGGAAGTACAAATATCAATGGTTGAGATTACACAATCCAAGTATAATAGCTATAGATCTTTTTCAATAAGTTGAATCCATTTATGTAGTCCAATGCAATTTCAACCATAAAAAATTGTAATTTCACAAAAAATACATAACCAAATTCCAATGATAATTATAGAAAAAAAAAAAATAAAAATTGGTGAATATCATTTACCATCCAATTCATCATATCATTCTTTAAGCATGCATGTTAATGTAGTGATTAATGAATTGGTTAAGATAAATTATGGAAAAAGTGTTATTGAATTTGGTTATATAATTTTTGATGAAATTACAATTTTTTTTATGCAAATAATATTCACTAAAAACACTACCAATGATAGGTAGTATGACATTTTCATCCTATTTATTAAATGATAAATAATATAATATCCAACTAAAAAACAAATACACTACCAATACTTGAGTAATACATCTTAATTTTTGCTACCTCTAACAAAAAGAGGCGGCGGCAAATTTTCTCCCTTATTTCCACACTGGGCCCTTTAATTAAATGACTAGGGTACAAGACACCCAGGGCTAACTTGAATAGAAAAAATACTTTTCATCCTATTCATTATGGTAAATAATAGGATATTCAACTTAAAAAAACACACTACCCATCATGAGTAATACGTCTTAATTTTTGCTATGTCTAATAAAAAGAGGTGACAAATTTTCTCCATTATTTCCAAAGTGGGCCCTTTATTTCCAAAGAGCCCCAGCGCTGACTTGAAGTCGTCGATGAATTGTGATGAGAGTTATTCATTCTACAATTTTTCTAAAGAGCATTCTCATTAAAAAAAATGACAAATTTTTCATATTGTTTCCAAAATGGACCCTGCCCATGCCTATGCCTCTACCTCTCACTTTAGTGACAAGGGTGTGACAAGGATGCAATAGACCTAGCTCTAAATTTTCTGACGTGTATTATGAATTAAAAGTGACAAATAGGGTGCTTTTAATAGTCGAAATTGCAATCCATATCAACCATTTTCAATCCACAAGTTGCGAGATTCCTCACCAAAAGATAAGGCGATGCACGTGTTACATATATCACCTTATCTTTTCAGCTGTGGTCAAAGCATAAAATTAACAAATGAGATAGACATGATTACATATCTCTATTAGATTACTGAATACATTATACAATACATTGGCTTATTATATAGAGCTTTATCAGATCTAACTTATTCTAATAATAGCAATAGAGGTTGAGCAAATATCTCAACCACACACCAAACTAGGAGACTTGGTTGGAGAGAATCTTTCTCACAACCATCTAACAACCTCCTTGACCTATTCTCTCAGGTCATCTAACTATAACTACCTGCTCAACAGGTCATTAACCCAATCATACAACAAGTATGAATTACATATTCTAACACACCCCCTTAATGAATACTTGTTGATTGAGTCATTTTTGCTTGTGCTTGGTCATAGAAATTTCTAAGTGTTGTTTTTGGTCCATTCTTTATTATTGGGCTTTAATCCTTCGAACACGCTCACTTGAGCTTTCTTTACTGTGGGCTTCATCCTTGAAATTTCTTTGCTTCCTCTTGCACCTTGTACCTGCATATAATTATTGATGTCCATATAAAACAAAATCCATCTACTGGAATACATGGGTCATCTGCTGTTGTAACCACTAGTTCTCTAGGAATTGTTTTCAACTACATGGTTCAGCAATGTTAAACTCTCCCTTAAACATAACTTGGTCCCTCGTACTCTGAGACTCACAACTTGGTCTCATACTTTTAGATTCTTCCATCTCACATCCCCACCTTAAATCGAAGTCTCTCGCTTCTTCGATTCATTATCAAGTTTAGGCTACAGGTACACATGTCACCCCCGCACCTCTCATAGTGGTTAACTCCACAACTTGATACAACAACCTCTCTACCTATGAGATAGTATCACATCCTGTAATCACATGTGCTTCTGCGCTACAACACGTATGCATGTTTATGCCTTACTAACAGGGATTACAACAAACCTAGGGAAATTAGCTTGCCTATGGCTAAGCATTACAATTTGGACCATAACCTGGGGTGTTGGGTACAACCGATCATGCACCCCCTACAACAATTCAATCAGGTACATAAAATATCAACAATACTCTCACCAATCATATGCCCAATATTACAAGCCCATTACATATGCCCATTTACATCTCATCATCATTCTTGACCAAGACACAAAACCAATTCATACAACTTGAATAACTATCATCACACCTTCAAACATGAAATATAAGCACAACTTAATCTCACTTTCTCACTTTTGTGACTTAATTTGGAGGATGTGTGAGTCCGACGGAATGATCACGTAAGCCTCACTTCATTTCACTATAACACCTCCATGTAATGGTGCAAACAACAACAAACTCCAACAATAGTAGCCTCTCGATTTACGACTCCTTTACTTAGCAATTGAGGCTCCTCTCCAAAACTCAAAAAATGAGTCCTTTGCAATATCATGGACAATGATTTGTCACATGCCCTTCAACCTCACCCTCTCCTCGGGCTTCCTCTTCCTTTGTGACTTGTCTCTCGCTTCTAGCTGGAAGAAATATCTCTGCTTTGGCTACTGTAAACACACATTTTATACGTGTCATTGTTTCCACAACAATGATCTCAACAAACCAACACTTGGCTCCATAGGAGCATTCTCCTTCTGGGATATCGCTTACAACAAGCCACAATATCGTGGCTCGTTTACTGCTCCAGATCTCTGCGGTTTAGCTTTAGATAACATTCGCCCCATGAATCGATAAGAGTCTGGGTGGCGCTCTGGCTCTAGAGATCGAGCCAAATCTTGCAGGAGACAACAATGATTTAATTGTCGGATGATGAGAAGCAGCAGGTCCTCTAACAGATCTCTCAAATGGCAGCCCCTCTGAGCTACTTGGTAGCTCCCCTGACAACGATAGAAACATATCACATGGATTCTCCACGTCAATAGTTTTGGGAGCAATTCCTCTTCTTCAGAATGACTCAATCTCTGCAAAACAACAGAGAAAATGACCACGTGAATCTTTGAAGGGCGTAGCTAAAAAGTATCATAGATCTGATTCTTGAAACCCATGGAAAACATTTCATCGACTTTGTCCAACACAAGCATCTTGATGTAATTGAGGCAAAGAGGGTGCCTGTGCAACAATTCAAACACATGACCTAGGGTTCCAACAACAACATGAACTCCACTCAAGAGAATACGCTGATCATCAAGAACACTGGTTCTGTTGGAAGATTGATTGTTGTCATTGATGTCAACCCTAGTCATGGGTTTTGGACCGCAAGATTGATAAAGGTATTTGGACATGAAGGAAAATGCACATGCATATACAACACC
>JZKD02S2064550.1:227310-238374 GCA_000966675.3 Picea glauca
TCTTGTTCTTCTCAATGGAGTCAATTTCTTGGTTCATGGCTTGAACCCAATGTGGCTCCTTAGCTGCTTCCTTAAAGGATGTAGGTTGACATGACATTAAAGAAAAAAGGTTGTGATGTTCAAATTCATCCAACTGTTGATGGATTTCTCTCAAACTTTGAGTTCTCTAATTTTGTGGTTCAGAGAATGATTCTCTACTGGAAGTTGAGTTATCCTGAGAGTTTTCAGGTTGTCTTTGTACCTGCAATCTTGGGAGAATAGTTTGAGGTACTTGCTGTTCTAAATTTTTTGCGTTTTCAGAACTTGGAAACAATGGATTTTGACTGTCCATCTGTTGATTTTCTGAATCATTCCAGAATTGATTTTCCAGAAATTTTACATCTCTGCTGAGAATTGATTTCTTGGTGATTGGATTGTAAAGCCTGCAAGCTTTAGATGTTTCACTATATCTAGTGAAAATACATTTCTCACTTTTATCATCAAGTTTCTTCCTTAATTCGGAAGGTATGTGAGCATATGTTATGCATCCGAATGTCCTTAGATGCACTACATTGAGCTTTGTCCCACTCCATGCTTCTTGGGGGACTTTCATATTTAGACTTGTAGTTGGAGATCTATTCAAAAGATATACTGAGAATGCTATTGCTTCAGCCCAAAACCGATTTGACAAACTTTTCTCTTTAAGAAGTGTTCTTGCCATATTCATTATTGTCTGATTTTTCCTTTCAGCCACTCCATTCTGTTGTGGAGTATATTTGGCTGTTGTTTGCATGATAATGCCTTGTGATTTGCATAAATTTGCAAATTCTCTGGAGTTGTATTCTCCTCCTCCATCTGACCTGAGTGCTTTGATATATTTTCCACTTTGTTTTTCATCTTCTGCCTTGAATTCTTTGAATTCTGTAAATGTTTCAAACTTGTGTCTGAGAAAATAGATCCATATTTTTCTGCTGAAATCATCAATAAATGTTAGAAAGTAAAAACTACCACCTATTGACTCTGTTTGCATTGGTCCACATAGGTTAGTGTGAACAAGTTCAANNTGTTGTTTGGCTTGATTGGAAGACTGTGGAAAACTAGTTCTCTTATGTTTTCCAAGTATGCAAGACTCACATGGGGGAATTTTCTCTTTAAAGATAGGAAGACCTTTGACCATGGAGTTCTTCTGAAGAATACTTAGACTCTAAAATGGTAGATGTCCAAATCTTGTATGCCAAACCATTGATTCACTCAAGGTAGTTGCACTCTGTGCATACGGTTGACTCAGATTTGCAATTCTGAGGGTAAGGGGAAACATCCTATTTGGAGTCATATGGATTTCAGAAACTAACTTTTTGCTGGGGTATTTGTCATATATTTTGAAAGATTCTCCCTCAAAAAGTACCTTATAGCCATGTTCAATGAGCTGTCCTACACTTAACAAGTTATGTTTCAGATCTGGAACATGATAGACATTGTTTATGTCTTTCTTTACATTCTGTTTAGTAAGAATAGGAACAGTTCCTTTCCCTTGAAATTTGACTAAGTAATCATTTCCAAGTGTAATATCAGATGAAATTGAAGAATCAATCCATGAAAGTAATTCTTTGTTACCTGTCATGTGATTGCTGCATCCACTGTCCAGCAACCAGAGATCTTTAGGTTATTGTTCAGTCTTGTGGCATGAGAGAAACATACCTCCTGAGTTTTCTCCCATGTGATTTGACACATGTGCTCTTCCTGCGAGCTGATCTTCTTGCTTCTTCCTGCATTCAGATTCATAGTGCCCATACTTTTTGCAGTAATAGCATTGTATGCTTGATTTCTCATTTGATCTTCTCCCTTTGCCTCTTTGAGGCTGGAAATTCTGATGTTGATTTTGTTGTTGTTGTCTTTGACCTTGGAAATTTTGATTCGGATACTATTGTTGTATGTTACCTCCACTGGAGTGAGGATTACTTTGATTGCTCCCTCTTCCTTGGCGACCTCTGCTTCTTCCTCTGCTGAAGGAGAATTGAGTTTTGAAAGCATTTGAGATTGACTCATCTGTGAGATGCAGTCTAGTCTCATGTGTCACCAGAGAACCAATTAATTCATCTGTTGAAAATCTTGACAGATCCTTGGATTCAAGGATTGTTGTTATAAACATTTCGAATTTCTTTGGTAAAATTCTGAGTATTTTCTCAACAATGCATTGATCAGTGATGGCTTCACCAGTCAATCTGATCTGGTTCACGATGCCCATGAATCTAGTCATGAACTGATCCACATTTTCGGACTCTGTCATCCTTAAAGTCTCGAATTGTGTCCTCAAGGTCTGCAGTTGAACTGTTTTGACCCTGTCATTTCCTTGATAGGAAGATTTAAGAATATCCCAGGCTTGTTTGGAAGTACCAACACCTGTGATTTTTGAGAAAATCAAGTCATCCACAAAATTCTAAATCCATAATTTCGCTTTATTTTCTTTATTCCTCAGTGTTGCCTGAGCAATTCTCTGCGGATTTGTCATGGCAGAAAAGGCGGCTGGATATGGTTCCACATATCCAAGATCCACCGGTTCCCAGCACTCTTTTGCTTGCAAGAATGACCTCATTCGTAGATACCAAAACTAGTAATTCTTTCCTAGAAGAATCGGACCTTGAGTTGGTCCTAAATTGCTAGACGACGCCATAAAAAAAATTGCAGAAAAAAAAACAGAGGGAAATTTTGTATTTACCTCCGATCGTCGATTTGTCGATTTGTCGATGGCCGAAGGGAGCTTATCGGGCTTGAATTGGTCCTTAGTCTCCTTGCAATGTGACCACATGCCTTACTGTTAAAGCACTACGGGCTTTTCCCGTTGTTTGCCTTTCAATTTGCCGAAACGTGAAATTTGCCTTTGGACTATTTAACGGTCCAAATCTTCCTGTGATCTGACAGTCCAGTTCTTATCGAGATATCATGAATTGGTATTTCACGATTTCTAATGACGAGCTCTTATGACTCCTCGATTCCCCGATATCCGATTTGCTAATGGCACTTTCCTTTCGGGACTTTCCTGATTGCTTTGATCTCCGCCACACGTCCTTCTATATTGGATGGTCCTGATTTCTCCTTGCGATTTCGCGGTTTGATATGTTCCGGATGTCTCGTCTCCAAGATCCGTGAAATGCAAAACCTCAGTGTGCCGATTGACTCTCCCGATCTCGCCCACGTGTCTCCTCAAAATGGACGGGTCCGATCGTTTACGGGGTTTTCACCACAAAGAAACCCGATCACTTGTCCTCAGGATTTGCGATTTACCGAATCCCGATGCACTGATGGACACTCCTCTTTTGGGACTTTTCCGAGTCCTTGGATTTATGCCACGTGTCCCCTCAAGATGGACGGTCTGCGTCGTTTCGCGATTTCGTGACTTGTGATGCCAAAGTTTCTGTCAACTTGAAAACCCCGGTTGCCGAAACGTCGACGGTTTCCTTTCTGTCCTGCACGTGTCCAAACAAATGGATGGCTGCGATCTTATCACTATTTCGGAAATCATGATTTCGTGAGTTTCAAACTCATGTTGCGACGGTCTTTCAAAACCACGAACACCGATATGCCGATTTGACGTCACTTGGATCTGCTGCCACCTATCCTCTGAGATGGACGGCTGTGATCTTATCACGCTATCGTGAATCGTGATTTCACGAGTTTCGCCGTGGAGTGTATTTTGTCAACGAGACCTCCGATATCTCGAACTCCAAAATGTTGATGGAGTGATGGCCTGGATCTGCTGCCACTTGTCCTCTGAGATGGATGGCTCACATGTCCTCTCGGGATTTCTAAATATCGCGTATCGGAGTTTTTGGAGAGCGGTCTCCTTTGCTCATCCAACTCCCGATTCTCGATTTTGCGATGTGATAAGATCGACGACTCATGATCTTTCTCGATCCAACGGTCCAGATGATGTCGCAACTTCACAAGTCAAGAATTTCTCCTTGGCGCTCTAGAGGACTAAAGCTCATGCACCTTCTTGTTGATCCAATGACTGTCGGTCCTCTACACAATATCTAACGGCTTGAAATTCTTTCTCCTTTTCCACGCTCTCTTCATCCCTTCTGAACTAGTTTCTCGCTCTGGATGCGTTCGCAGAACGAATCTTACGGATTCAATGGCGTTTCTTTGCACCTGAGACGCGTTCTTTACTCTCGTGGAAGAAATATTCATGAATCTTTCAAACATTTGAAAGAAATACATGAATTCTTTGTTCACTGCTTCAATCTTTGACAGATTTGTGCGAATTTCGAAAAACTTTAAGCAATTCTGCCTTCTGCAGGAATCTTTAATGAATTTGAACAAATTCTTCGAGTTCTTTAAATGATCTTCCCTTCTGCAGCTCTTCTTCGTCAATCTTTGACGATTTTTGAAAATTACAAGAATCTTTAAAGTTTCTTCTTCTGCACTCTCTTCTTCCTCGATCTTTCGAGCGTTGTACGCTCTGCCTCCTCGCGTGAGCTTCTTGTGACGATATTTAGAGAGTATTTCGGACAGCTCTCCAGGCCTTGTGAAAATTCTGTGTCGCGTTCTCTCAAGATCCGTGAAGCTCTGCACTGTGAGGATCGAGTTTCTCTCTCGACTGTGTGAAGAGGCTTACAACTGAAGCTCTGATACCATGATAAATTGTGAAGCAAAGAGAAATGCAGAGAGAAAATAATAGAATAGTATATTGAAATGTATGAAGAAGTACTGAAGAAGTTACGTACAATGCAATGGGAGATGGTTGAGCTAAATAGGCTCAAGCAAGACAAAAATAAAAAGTACAACTATCTAGAATAGCTGGCAGTGTACAGTCAGACTGTTGAGGTTACATAATATTTAACACTACTTTCCAACAACACAACACAACGCGGCACCACGGAACAGATCATATCATTTTCTCCTCAAACAGATTGGATTTCGTGACTGCAACAAATATAGATGGACAAACTTCACACAACGGCTGCTCTCCTGGCAACTCCCTCCAGTATGCGGCTCCTTCACTAGACTCCTCACACAAATATGTGAAACGGTGTACAATAGAAGACTCTCTCCTCCTCTATGCAGTGGCGACCTCTTCTCGACAACGAACTCTCTGATCCACGATACCAAAGAAGATACCAAATTATGGGCTCTCACAACTTGACTTGAGGCTGTGATCTTCGGTGCATGGGAAATTCTTCCAAGTTGAATCCTCTCTATCATCAGTTAGAAATGGCATACTTAAGGTTGCAGTGGAGACAATAAAATCCTGTTACGGGAAGATTCGTTCTTCTATCAGGAACCCCCAAAGAACAACAAATGCTACTGCCCACAACAGATAGAAAATATTTGATCCAACAAAAAAGCAGATATGACATAGAAACGATAGAAACAATATTACTCCACGTAGATAGCAACGAACCACAAAGAAAAAGAAAGATACTGCCATGCAACACTCCATTGAACAACAAACAGTGGTTTTGTCTCTCACAATGGTTGTTGCGATCCGTCCCTTGACCAACAAATCAATCCACAGGTGCGTATTACAGCTCTCCATCTCGGAGCAACAACAAACGTTCCAAGAGACAACAAAGGTATCGGTCTGATCCGTCCAGGCAACTACTCAATCATTTGATATCCCACTCCATCCAGGTATCTGCATAACAAGTGAACATATTGGATCGGCCAACAAATTCCTTGTGTTGATAACTAGTGGTGATAATGAGAAAATAGGATGGTAATGGCGATAGAGAAGGCAGGGACCCGTCGAAAGAAGTAACCTACTGTTGGAGAGTATCTCCGATGTTCAAATCAGCCGAGGGTTGGAAGGACAATAACGGTTAACGTGTTAAATCTGATGATAGATGAAAACACACCTTTTCGACCTCAATTTCCTCTGCCCAAAAACTTAGTCCAGCAAACAACAATGAGAAAGGGAAACCAACGACAAACTCTCCACGCACAGGTTTCTCCAGGCTCTAGCCGGTAAGACGGATCAGGTGGTCACCCACATGCTCAACACAACAAACAACTTGTATCATCAATCCTTGCAGTGATCGATGCTTGAACGATTACTCCTTACTTCAGCGCTACAAGCTTTAATCAGTCAAACACACTCATCTACTATAAAAATAACCAGGTCACTAGATGATAATTATCTCACGGGACCTTTGCCAGAATTCTCGAATTTAATGATGTTGGAGAGACTGTAAGTTTCTTGTCAACATAAATTTTGACATTGTCTCTCATTTAGAATTTTCTCAGAACATTGGTTATCAACCATTTTTTTTCTTTGTGATGTAGACATTTACAAAACAACAACCTGAACGGTAGAATTCCAGATTGGCTATCTGAACATAAAAACAGTAAAGAGTTGTGAGTCTTCTTTTTTCCCCTTTTAATGCAAATTCTACATTTTATTGTTTTTTAATTTTTATGGGATTGTCACAGGTTTATAGATAACAACAATTTCAGTGGTGAAATTCCATGTCACTTCTGCAGAAGCCTTCATTGAATCTCCAGTAATCACATATCTACTTTATTTATCTTATATTTTATTACAAAGCAAGATTTTATGTCTTTAATTTCTTTTCATATTTTCTATACCAGCAATGCCATAGACAATTATTATTAATGCAGTTGAAATTCTAATTAATGTCTCTTTCTTTGGCATGTACCAGATTCTCTGGAAACCCCTATCTATCTAATCCAATGGAACATAAGAATTTGGGGGAACCCCTTATCCTCAAAATGACACTCATCAAAGTTCTAATCATCGATCTATTGTTGATGGTGGGTATTGTTTTGTATCGCAAGAACAAAGAGTGTGTCACAACTAAAAGCAATGAGGTGGAAATTGCGGTGCACTCTACATCCAACGAATGGACTGACGCAATGATTATGGTACCAAATTCAACAAAGGCCCATGCCTTCACTCTAGATCAGATGATGGTTTCCACACAACAATTTAGTGAGAGTATCAGAAAAGGGGGCTTTGGATCTGTGTTCTTTGGTAAATTGCCAGAAGGAAAGAATATAGCTGTAAAAGTTCTCTCTTTGTTCTCCACACAAGGAGTTGATGAGTTCTTGAATGAGGTATCTCTGAGATTCTTAAAGAATGTAATATTCTTCCATTTGGATATAGTATCACAGTTCAGTTTATAGCTACAATATCGTAGTGTCTTTAACCATATTCACAGATAACCATGTATAGTAAAAATCATGACTCTGTGTTCATTTGATGGACATATTGATGTTATTTCGAGATTCCATCACGAGAACTTAGTGACTTTAATGGATATTGCAATGAATGCAAAAAAATTATGATAATCTACGAGCACATGTTTGGAGGGTCCTTAAAGGACCGCCTTTATTGTAAATATAAATATATTCTGAGAGATATGTTTGCTTGAGTGGGCGATAGAATAGCGAAGGTGACCAATTCTCATTTAGTTTATATTCTCTTTTCTAGGTCCAGGAGGTTTGGAACTAAATTGGAAAACGAGGGTTAAAATAGCTATAGATGCATCACAGGTTAGTTCTTTGATTTTTTATTTTCTTTAATGGACATTATATTTTTAGATTTTATGATCGAAACGCTGGTAGATTTCTACTTTATCTTTCAAAGAAAAATAATGCATAATCATAGTTTTCATCTAATCCACTTGCCCTGCCATTTCTATTTGAAGGACTCGAATACATGTACATAGTTTGCACCCCCAAGATTATTCACAGGGATGTGAAAACAGGGAACATCCTTCTAGACGACAATTTGAAAGGAAAACTTGGTGACTTTGGTCTTTCAAAGATATGGATTGATGGGGGGGCTTCTCATGTGACGACTATGGTGAAAGGCACTACAATATACCTTGATCTAGAGTATATCACACACATAACTTGAACTTTCTTTACTATATTTTGATGGTGAAGAAATTGTATTTATTGTAGAAACACAGACAGTTCCAATTTTTTTGGCATTCTTAGCTAATATTTTCTTCTGGTTGTGTTTAATAGGTATTTTAGCACTAAAAGGTTGACACAGAAGAGTGATGTGTATAGTTTTGGAGTGTTTTTGCTATGGCTCATATGTGGTAGGAAACCTATAGATGAAAAACTATCTAAAGATAAACTAAACATCATTCAATGGGTAAGGAGTCTGATCATCAATCCTCCAAACTCATAATATTAAGAACATTTTGTAGTGCATAGAAACTAACATTAATAATCATGCAACTATTTACAGCCTACACCTTTTGTGGAGATGGATGCAAATCTTGGAAAAATAGAAGAAATCATAGACAAAAGGTTGGGTGGAAATTACGACATAAAATCCATCACTCGTGTTGCGAAAGTAGCCATCAGATGTGTTAAGGCTGAATCGTTTGTTAGGCCGTGCATGAGTGAGGTAGTTGCAGAGCTGAGGGAGGCTCTCAAACTTGAGGAGTCTTGCAACATTATTTCTAAAGTACTTCCATAAGTTCGATCTTGATGGAATGGAGAGTGGCCAAGAAGTCAACTCTAAATGTTGTCCCAATAACAATATTTTTTAGATTTGGGTGGTGTGTTTCTACCAGACAATTTTGAAGGAACTCTGTTATTCTTCGGATTATTGAATGCAATTTATTTAAAAAATATAGGACTCTACTAGTTGCATAGCTCGCGTTTAAATAGGACTTAAAATGTCTCTTTAGGGTATGTCAACCATGGACAGGTTCCTTTACATGTAAAGATTAATAATAACCAAGATTCTGATTAATAGATCCTTCAGTTCTACATATTAATATTGTATTATATTGACGTGTTCAATTTTTTTCATTCAATATATAAATACAAAGGGCAGAGTTAATAATTTCATTTGTTTTAAACGTTTTAAGTTTTTTATTAATTTGGGATATTATTCTGTTAGTTTTATATAAAATTTGGTGAGAAATTCTTAGATATGTAGATTTTAGTGATTAAATTTATATTATTTGTATGTTCTATGTTTTTTTTAGTAAACATAATTCATTCATATACTCAAAAATGCAATTTAAACAACCTAAAATTATAATTTCACCTATATTTATATTTATATCATATTTATGAAAAAAAAAACAAAGTTTTTTTTTTTAACTATTAATCATGATGCTAACGGTAAATGATTTTTTTTTAACTATTAATCATGAAATGCTAACGGTAAATGGTAACTGTAACAGGCATATCCACCTCGGTAAGCCCGAAACAACAATTGAGGCTAGGTGCATACACACCATCAAATCCTATTATCGACCTGGACCATGTGGATATCCCATGGACACATCGTTTATGATGAACTCCAAGCTAATGAAAACCTACTACAAAGACTATTTTTATTATTGGACCAGTCGTTGTGAGGCAGTAACTCTGCCACTGTGATCAATTTGCATACTTAGCCTTGTAATCCTTCCAAATCTCATCAACAGATTTACCAGTGATATCGTTGAAGAATCCTAGGTTCCATCCATCGCACAGTTTCGAGTTCATCTTAACAACAAAACCGGAGGTAACACTGTCACAGTATTGGAGAAAGTAGGCAGTGACAGTGTATCCCTCGTCCCACTTGTCCCCACTATTGGGCTTAACCTAGTTCGATGGGGCAAGGCCGACGATGAGGTGAATATAATCCACAATGCCTTCTAGCAGCCCTGTTAACCGGGTGCCTTTGTTTTTCCACTACAATCCGTGGGTAACCTCATGGTATAGAACACCCTTGATCTTCCTCTTTTCATCTATGCTAATATCTCTCATATACCCTTTGATTACTCCAATTCTTTCTTGCAAAGTGTGTTTGCTTCCACGTTGATTTCTCTATCAATGTGTGTATATGAGATTCTTGAGGAGAAACATTTCATTATCTTTTTGTGATCAAACAAAGGTCTGGATAGGTCATTTATCTAATGGCTCCATTTATCCAATCTATGACCAACTTTGAATCACTTAACACTTGGATGATAGTGATGTCTCTTTCTTTTTCCATTCTCATTGGAATTGCTAATGCCTTTCATCTAGCAGTATCCCCTAGGCCAAATCTATCTTATGATTTGTTGTTAAATATATATATTTTAATAGAAACATGTATATTTGTATTATATCAAAAATTGCCAGAACTCCAAATAATTAGAGACGACAGGGTGCTGGCACCTCTGCTGATGCCATAGAAACAAAAAAGTCTTTCTATGTCGGTAAGAGATTTGGTCGTTGTTTTGTATAGGCTACGGTTATGCCATGTGAAAATGGCTATAAAACTATCTAATAAAAACAGAAATTTACAGTTCATATAAACCAGAGCTATATGTAGGGCTGGCCTAGATTGTTCTGCTGTGTTTCTTGATTCTCCTTTGCTTGGTGTGCTTCCACATAGTGTTGTTCCTGATTTTCCTCTACCCAAACACGATCAGAGAACCTTGGAGCCATCAGGACATCCTGATCGTTGCTAGCCGCAGAGTGGAAGGTGGAAGCTAAACGAGATTTGTACATGCCTGCTGAATGAGCTTGGTGTTGAGGATTACCTAGGTGTTGGGTGACTACTCCTATTTGCCTTGTGTTACGGTTAACCCCTCTAAAGAAAATTGTTAATTCCTGGTTGTTCCTGATTTCCAGTTGTTGCATCTGAGTTTGCATTTTGGTCATATTTTCCCGGATCACTTGATTTTCCTATTGGATTTCACGATGTCGTGAGCCCGATCATTCTTCTATGCGCTCACAGTCTGTTCACAGGGCTTGGAATTGCTTGCGAAGGTCTTCTGTGGCACAGACTGGGCATGTGCAGGGGCCTCTGGACCTTCACCACATGGTGTAGTAGTGCACGAGGGTCGAGCAGGCGTTATGCAAAAGGATGTCGGGATTGGCAGGGAGGAAGAGCTGACAAGAGGGAAACAAGGAGATCTATCCAGAGTCGGGAGGGATGCAGAACCAGACAAATGGGCTAGACAGGAAGAAATGGATCCAATTTCCAAGTATCAACATACCATTAAGATCTGGGAGAGATAATGCATCCCATGAATGTAAGAGAGGTTGCAGCAAGTGAAAGTGCAGAGCTAATGCAAGGGGGTGACGACGGATCATCCGAAATTTCAGACGAAGATCCTT
>JZKD02S2064550.1:288656-307625 GCA_000966675.3 Picea glauca
TCTCTCTACGCTTCCCTCCCAAACACACACACATTCTCTATCGCCCTTATATTCCTTCCATTTCTCCCTCCCACACTCTCACACACTCTCTTTCTATCCCCCCTATTGGAAAGAAAGTTTTGGGATACAATTTTGATAAAAATCCTAAGTATAGAAGATGTGCGCAGAAGAAGAAGGAATACTATGTTGTGTGCAATTGAGGTGAATCCAAAAGTACAACACGTAGTAAGAGGAATAAAGAAAAGAATAAAGAAAAGAAGAAACAAGGAGAAGAAAGCAGGTGAAAAGGAAGGCTGACAGATTGACATCATAAATATAGAAGGACCTGCAAAAGACAGAAGAACAATAGTCAAAGTACAAAAGAAACATGCAGACGAAAAAGAAAGTGAAATTATCTTGAACAACAAGTTAACTGGAGTAATCATGCAATGTAATAGGGTTTTGGGATGAACAAAGTAGGATTTTAAGCCCTATAATTTATGTATAAATATGTAATGAGTTGGGAGATTAGGGGTTCTCTTTTCGGTTCTGCTTTACTAGTTATTGTTAGGTCTCTGTTTTGTTCTGTTGAAGAAAGGAATCTATGTTTGAATGTTAAGGAGATGATGTTGAGAGAGAGAGGCTTGCACAATAGAGCGACTAGGCTAGGAGAAATGAAATATAACCATGATGTATCTTTGTAAGCACAGTGCACAAGCCTAAAGAAATTACCAAACACATAATAAAGAAGCTAGTCATTGTGGACGTAGCCTAGAGTTGGGTGAACCGTGTTAACTCATGTGTTGAATGTATTTTATATGATTGTTCATGGATTTTGTCTGGATGCATATTAGATTAGATTGGCCTTATGTATAATCATTGTGCAATAATCACGACTGTTACAATGATGAGTTGTGTGGTAACATGGAATATAATGGAAATATGAATCTAAATTCATAATGTAGCTTAAGAAGAACAAAGACAGAATTACGTGCACATCACCAATAAGTAAGAATGGAGAGAATGGTCACCTCCCATTCTCGCACTACTGCAGAATCCTTGTTCTTGTAGTCCCAATAGATACCTTGGGTGACATTTCATTTGTACATGTAGGTGATGAAGAATGGGTTTATGTCTGAAGGGTTTTGTTGGTCAAAGATAACTCGAACCTAGGGTCTTACAACCACATGCAACACCAAAAAATGGTTATGTTGCTGAGACCCATAAATTATGATTGAGGGAATGTTTTTGAGGTCGAATAAGAAAGACATATTAGAATGGTTGGAAAAGAAGGAATGAGAGTTTTCTCGGAAATATAACAGAAACCCTCAGATGAGTGACAAGCAATGGATGAAAATTTATGTGTATACATAATTGCATGAAATTTTCTTTGGCGAATTTCCAATTATTCTGAATGAGTGGCTAGAAATATTAGTGTACAATACTGGAAGGTACAAAACTACAAGGCCAAGGAATTGGACTCCTAATTTGGTTAGAAAACCGAATTATGTAAGTGACCCAACTACTCATGTAGTTAATTTCTGGTTGGATAACATACTAGGAGGATACATTACAAAATTTTCAGTAGATTGTACCCAATCATACAATGTTGTAGAAAGGGACTTTTTGAAAGGTCCACGTGAAAGGTTCATGAAATCATTGGGTATTTGGATAAAGATGATGTTTTGTGTAAACTGTGTGATGACGATGGAATCCAATTGCTAAGGGGCTTAACATGCATAGAGGAACTGGGGGATGACAAGAGGATAGTCTGAGAGAAGGAGATAATTAAGTAAATGATGAAGAAGGAAGGGAGTGACTGAGGATGCAGAGGACTAAAGAGGGTATACTAGAGGAAGAAGGTGAGTTTGGAGTATTTCATAGAGGAAGGAGGTAAAAGAGGTGAAAGATTGGGGCTGATAAAGGAGAGTCGCATAGTGAGCCAGAGGGGAGAGAACCTTGGACAATGGTCCAAATATTCGAAATACCACATATAGGAGTAGAACAAGAGGATTTCTAGTCCAGTCCAGTAATAGAAGAACCATTAAGTCCTACTAAAATTAGGTCATTTGTCAAATCCACGACCCCATGTGTGTCACCATAATCATAGATAACAATTGAATACTTATCAAGAGAACTTATAGATAGTCAGGGAGGACTGAGTAGTACGAACCATAGTAGTGGAAGCAGTGCACAGAATCATATTCAACCAGCATCACTAAGAGGAGGGACTACTCAAAACAACATGGCAGGGGTAGAAAACACCCTTAGACTACCCGAGTTCCAGGGAGTTGGGTTAGAGGACCCAGAACAACATATGTTTATCTGTGAGAGAATTTGGGCTGCAAAGAATGTCCAGGACGAGGTCGTGACGATTGCGTAGTTGGACATGACATTTAGGGGACGTGCGCTAGTCTGGTACATGAATATCCATAGTACCACACCTACAGGACATTTTAGGATGTTCGTTGAAATATGACAAGAATTGGTAAAAGAGTTCAAGAATCCAAAGTCTAAGTCATAGTACATTACAGAACTGAAAGAGATTAAACAGGTACAAACTGAGTCAGTATGGCACTTCGATCAAAGCTTCAAGGACTTGAAGGGTAGACTGAATTTATGGATCCTCGATCAATAACATCAATAATGGTTTATTGCAATACTTCTACCTCACATTAGTAGGACATTGATTCAACATAAGGTTGCGTCGTAGGAGGAGGAGCTGGAAATTGCAATGAAATTGGAATCATCCCCTGTAGGAGACAATGGAGGGATGGCACAGGTTCAGACACAGTTTGTTGCATTGCTGATTCAACTGGATGGACTCAAAAAAGGAAAGGAGAAACGAAAGAAATTATGGTGTACCAAGTGTAGGATTGAAGTCCATCACAAGGATGAGTGTCCATATGTCACGCTGTATTTGGCGACTGGAGCACCTAATCAACTACTAGCAGGGGGATATTGCGAGATATGTAAGAAATGGGGACATCATCCAACTGAGTGTCCATTACTAAAAAAGTACCAGAGTACCCCAAGGAACTTGTTTTGCAATTTTTACAAGTTCGTGGGACATGAAGAGAAGGATTATCGCACGTTAGATTCAATTAGGGAGAACACTTCAAACATGTACATAATTTAGGAGGATAATGTTGTAGCAGAAGGAGGTGGTCAAAAATATAATAATCATAGAGGCTTTAATCCAGGGAACAAATGAATTTTTGGCAGAGGCCGAGGAAGAGGGAATTTTGGGAGAGGAGGAAGAGGATTGATTATATGTTACAATTGTAATCAACCATGACACTTAACATGTGACTTCTTGAATCCGTTTACAACATGCACATATTGTAGAGCACTAGAACATGCAATAGAATATTGTCCTCAACTAGTTGTGAAATAGCAAGAAAGAGGGAACCTGAACCATAATCCAAATCAGGATGTATAGAAAATATCTACCGAAAAATGCAATGAGGGACCAAGAATAACAGTTGTTACGCGTAGAGGAGCTATAACGAGAGTTGATGTGACAAATGGAGGAAAGCAGGTTGAGCAATGGGTAAGGAAGTTAGCAGGGCCTATGCCAACCTTTGATCCTCAACAAGAAAAGGAGACATATCAAAAGGTGAGAAAATAAGTACTTGGACAATATTAGGGAGCATCAACATCATCTGTGCCTCATGAGGGAGATCGAGTTGTGCAAGAGAAACCAACTAGGAGTGTGAGCACTATAAGAGAATTATTGAGAAATTGTGTAGAGATAATAAAATATGAAACCATGTTGAATACACTATATGACATGATTGATCACTACACATAAGGAAATGAATCTCCCATCTCACAAAGGGTAGAGAATAAGGTATTGTGCAGGAAGAGGAACAATAAAGATTTTAGATTCAGTGCGTAAATCAGGGAGTATGATGTGGATAATGTTATCTTGGACTTCGGGTATGACTTGAATGTTTTAACTAAATAGACCTGGGATATTATGAGAAAACCCAAACTATTATGGTCTTATGTTCAGTTAAGGCTCATGATTCAACACAAAATAGTATTGATTGGTCATTTGACAGAAGTACCTGTGAACACAGATGGGGTGCCCAATATAGTAGACTTTGAAATTATTGAGATCATGGATGACAGTCAACCATATGCAACACTGATGGTACTGAAATGGGATTTTGATAACCAGATGATCATTAAATTGAAGAGGAGGGAGATGATATTTGAAGTTGGAGAGTTGAAATTTACTACACCCTTGGACCCATCAGAATGAAAGAGATACATAGAGCCAACCAGAGGAAATGACATTGACAACTTATATAACATGACTGCATAGATGGATGATTATGAAAACCCCACTGTATATGGTGTGCTAAGTTGGAGAAGCATCAATTCATGTACATCAAATTCTGAAGAAGGTTTAGAGAATTGCAACAAAGAATGGATGAGGTATCAACTAGATGATGTGCGTGCATAACTTGATATTTGCGCTGGATTGGAACAAAATTATGTGACCCACCCAGGTAAGATGGATTGACTGATATAAGTTTTTTTATATTGAAATTTGCGTTGTAGGTACCCAAATAACATAGGTTGTTGGCACTTGATGTTGTACTAAAAGTGACTCCATCCAGATGGTGAGATGCACACAAAGAAGGAATGAAAGACTCACTACAATGTAGAAGGAAAATGTAAGTCAAGTTTGGTACTAAGGGATAAAACATTGCATAGAAGTATATAGGAGAGGGTGATCCAACATGTCATTTTGAGCAGTGTAGAACTTTATGGAGTTCATTATCAGAAATAAAATGGATGCACAAATTTATACATACACTGGACACAATCCTGAAGAACTGGTATTTGGAATTGTAAATGTGTAGAGAGACGAGAAGATGGGAAGAGTTGGATCAGAGTTTCAAAGTGAAATTTACGTTTGAACATGAATCTCCATCAATAGATGCAGTGCTACAGGCTATTCAAACTAAGATATTCTTAGAAGAAGGGTCGATAGAGGTAGTACCAGTGTGGAGTGCACATAGAGATACTAAAATTGTGAACAATTTTGATAAAAATCCTAAGTATATAATATGTGCACAGAAGAAGAAGGAATACTAGGGAGTGCGCAGTGGCGAATATAGAAGTACAACACGCAATAAGAGGAATGAAGCAGAGAATAATGCATAGAGAAGAATAAAGCAGAGAAGAAAGTAGGAGAACAAAGTAGGAAAAAAAGAAAGATAACAACTCGACGTGCTAAAGCTAGAAGGACCCACAAAAGAAGGAAGAAAAACAATGAAAATACAAAAGTAGCATGCAGATGGAAAAGTAGGTGAAATCATCCTGAACAATAATTTAACTGGAGTAATCATGCAATGTAATAGGGTTTTGGGATGAACAAAGTAGGGTTTTAAGCCATAGAATTTATGTATAAATATGTAATGGGTTGGGATATTAGGGGTTATATGTTCGGTTATGCTCTGCTAGTTATTGTTAGGGTTCTTTTCTATTCTGTTGAAGAAAGAAATCTATGCTTGAATTCTAAGGAGATGATGCAGAGAGAGAGAGTGGATTGCACTGTAGAGTGGGTAGGCTAGGATAAAGGAAATATAACCATCATGTATCTTTGTAAGCACAATGTGAAATCCTAAAGAAATTACCAAATCCATAATAAAGAAGTCAACCGTTGTGGACGTAGCCTAGAGTTGGGTGAATCACGTTAACTACTGTGTTGAATTTATTTTATATGATTGTTCATGGATTTTGTCTGGATGCATATTATATTATATTTTTCTTATGTATAATAATTGCTCAATAACGACTATTAAAATAATGAGTTATATGGTAATATGAATATGAATTCATTAAATAGCTCAAGAAGAACAAAGGAATAGTTATGCACACAACACCAATAAGTAAGAATGAATAGAATGGTGACCTCCCATTCCCTCACTATTGCAGAAACCTGGTTCTTACAGTCCCACTAGATATCTTGGGTGAGAATTCATCTGTACATGTAGGTGATTCTGAAAGGGTCGACGTATGAAGGGTTTTGTTGGTCAAATATAACTAGAACCTAGGGTCTTATAATCACGTGCAGTGCCAACAAATGGTTATGTTGCCATGACCTAGAATTTTTGATTGCATGAATGTTTTGGAGGCCGACTAAGAAAGATATATCAGAATGGTTGGAAAGGAAGGAATGGGATTTTTCTTGGAAAGAGAACATAAACCATCAGATGAGTGACAAGAAATGGATGCAAATTTATGTGTATACAGAAAAACATGAAATTTTCTTTGGAAAATTTCCAATTATTCTGACTGAGTGGATAGAAATATTAGTGGAGAATATTGGAAGGTACAACACTGCAACACTGATGAATTGGACTATTGAGTTGGTAAGACAACTGAGTTTTGTAAGAAACCCAACTACTCGCATATTTGATTTTTGGTTGGATAACATACTAGGAGGATACATTGCATAATTTGCAGTAGATTGTACCCAATCATATAATGTTTCAGAAAGGGACGTTTTCAAAGGTCCATGCAGAAGGTTCATGAAATCATTGGGTACATGGATAAATATGTTTTTGTGTGACAAGTGTGTGATGACGATGGAATCTGACTGCTAAGGGGCTTAGCATGCATAGGGGAATTGAAGGATGACAAGATGATAGTCTGAGAACAGGAGAGAATGAAGGAAACGATGAAGAAGGAAGGGAGGGACTGAGGATGCAAAGGACTGAAGAGGGTATACCAAAAGAAGAATATGAGTTTGGAGTATTGCATGGAGGAAGGAGGTATAAAAGGAAAAAGACTGGGGATGAGAAAGGAAAGATGCGCAGTGAGCCAGAGGGGAGAGAACCTTGCACAATAGTCCAAATCATGGAAATAATACATATAGGATTAGAAGAAGAGGAGTTCCAGTCCAGTCCAGTCCAGTAATAGAAGAACCGTTAAGTCCTACTCAGACTAGGTTCTATGTCAAATATATGACCCCATGTGTGTCACCACAATCAGAGATAACAGTTGAAGACTTATCAAAATCACTTATAGTTAGCCAGGAAGGACATAGTAGTAGCAATCAAAGTAGTGGAAGCAGTGCGCAAAATCAGAGTCAGCCAACATCACTAAGAGGAGGGACTACACAAAGAAACATGGAAGGGGTATACAACACCCTTAGACTACATGAGTTCCAAGGAGTTGGGTCAAAGGACCCATAAAAACATATGTTTTTCAGTGAGACAATTTAGGCCGCAAAGAATGTCCAGGATAAGGCCGTGAATATTGCGCAGTTGGCCACAAAATTTAGGGGATGTGTGCTAGTCTAGTACATGAAGTTGTAGAGTGCCACACGTATAGGAAAATACAGTACATCGGTAGAAATAAAACAAGCATTGCTAAAAGAGTTCAAGAAGCCAAAGTCTAAGTCACAATACATTATGGAACTCAAAGAGATTAAAAAGGTGCAAACTGAGTCGGTATGGGACTTTGGTCAAAGATTCAAGGACACTATGGGTAGACTAACTTTCCATATCCCCAATCAATAGCATCAAGAATGGTTTATTACAAGACTATTACCACACATTCACAGGCCATTGATTAACAAAAGGTTGCATCACAACAAGAGGTGTTGGGAATTGTAATGAAATTAGAATAATCTCATATAGGAGACAATGGAGGGATGGCCTAGGTTATAATGCAATTGGTTGCATTGACAGTTCAACTGGAAGAACTCAAAAAAGTAAATGAGAAATGAAAGCAAGTTTGGTGTACCAAGTGTAGGACTAAATTCCATCACAAGGTCGAGTGGCCAACTTTCACACAGTATTTGGTGACTAGAGCACCAAATCCACTACCAGGAGGGGGGTGTTGTGAGATATGTAAGAAATGGGGACATCATCCAACTGAGTGTCCATTACTACAAAAGTATCAGAATACCCCAAGGAACTTATTTTGCAATTTTTTCAAGTTCATGGGACATGAAGAGAAGGATTGCCACGCATTCAATTTAATGAGGGAGCGCACTTCAAACATGTAAAAGATTTAAGAGGAGAATATTGCAGCAGAAGGAGGTGGTCAAAAATATAATAATCAGAGAGGCTTTATTCCTGGGAATAGAGGAAATTTTGGTAGAGGCTGAGGCTGAGGGAATTTTGGCAGAGAAAGAAGAGGACCGATTATATGTTACAATTGTAATCAACCAGGACATTTATCCTATGACGACCCAAATCCATGTACAACATGCACATATTGTAGAGAACTGACCCATGCGTCAGGAGATTGTCCTCAACTAGTCATGAAATGGTAGGCAAGAGGGAACCAGAACTAGAATCCAAACCAGAATGTACATAAAATATTAATTGAAAAACGCAATGAGGGACCAAGAATATAAGTTGTTATGCATGAAGGAGCTAGAACAAGAGATAATGTGACAAATGGAGGAGAGAAGGTTGAGCAATGGGTAAGGAAGTCAACAGGGCCTATTCCAACCTTTGATCCTTAGCAAGAAAATGAGACATATCAAAGGGAAGGAAAAGAAGTACTTGTACAACATTGGGTAGTGTTAACGATATTTCTGGTAAGGGGGGTAAAATGTAAAGGAATGGGTAAAAAACCAACTTGTCCTAAGTTCGGGACGCAAATGCGTCCATGTTTAATTGGAAATCAATTTCGGATGGCAGGATTTCGCCCGCCCGGATCAACGGCGCGTATCGGCTTCTGGATCCCCCCCGCCTTTATACCTTTAAGCGGAGGGGGGGGGTCCGGCATTGGGGGTGCACCTCTTCAATGGTTGAGATCAAAGCACCCGGCTCAATGGCGCGCAGGGTGATTCCGGACCCCCCTACCTTTCTCCCTTTAAGTGGAGGGGGGGGGTCTAGAATCGAGGACGCATCTCTCCGATGGCTGCGATTGGAGCGCCCGGATCAACAGTGCACAGGCAATTCGTATGTCCTCTGCCTTTCTGTGTTTAATCAACATGGGGCCCCCTTTCTTGTCGTGTCATCTTGCTACCTGTCCTCCACCTAACGGTGTGATGAGGTTGCCCCTCCCTCATCCTCCGACATCTTTCCATCTCCCCCCTTCTAGTCCGTGTGGTTCCTTTCCCATCTCCTCATCCATTCCCCACCTGCCATGTCTCTCGCTCCCTTCCACGTCAACCTCCCGCTAAAAGCATGTCCATTATATCTCTTCTCCTGCCTCCTCCGCTTATTGCCTTCTGCCATGTGTCTTCCCCCGTCGCCTCTCTCACACCTCGTCACTTCTTATCACATCCTCCTAGTTTTGGTGCCACCACTCTCGCTATGCACCCCATCCTTCGCGTTGGCCTCCACACCTATCCATCAGGCTGTTCATCTAATCCAGGTGCCAGCGCGAAGAGTCTTCCATGTCGCAGAAGTGCCAATTTGGCCGGGCCATCCTCAATCCCAATGAAGCAGTTATTGAAGTAGTTGGTGGTGGTTAGACATCACCTCCGCCATAATGAGAAAGCCCGACAACGAATTAAAGGCATGTCGATTCTCCCATGAAGCTGTCATGTGCACGATCATTCAGAAGCGGCAGCCACAGATTGTCAGAAGCCATGCAGACGCAATGTGTTTAATGCAACGTCTCGATTTTGTTGTTGTTTTTGTTTTGAGTATATGAAGGCGTTTTCACCATTTTTGTATTTATCAATGGTTGAGCAGAGCTCCCAGTTGTAAAGCTTTAATGAAGCACTAATACTCTGGTTATGTATGAACTCTTGAGACTTCTTGCCTTATGAATGCCAGTTTATTTTTACATCTTTGTTATACTGTGTTAGAACGGATCGGAATTGGAGTATCCAGTCGAGTTGTAGCTGTTATAGGATGATGTAGGTTGGATCACTGTAACAGTTATGTCATTTCTAATTAGTTCTTGTGATTTTCCCAATGCTGAGTGACTTGGAATTGGAGGATCCAGTCAAGTCCCCTTTTAGTTTCTTGAGACCCTGAACCAAGAGGATCTTGCATTCAGAGTCTTTCCTCTACAAACTGCTGGAAGCCTGTTGCCTAAAGTTGTTTGTTCACCTTTCTTATCAAGTCTTCCACCTGATCATCTTTTAATCAACCCACTGGCTGAAGTTAGATCAAGACCTCCTTTGTCCCATATGTGCTAGACCTAGTCTCTGAGTTAGAGTGATATCTCCTCGAGTCTTTATCTCCATATGATCACCCCTTTATAAACAAACCGTGACATTAAACTGATGGGTGTCAGTCTCTTCTCCTTCAAGAAATCCAGGAGTGACTTCCGATGCTAACATTTCTAGCATCGTTGCCAGGGACAAAGTTGAATATTTTCCTCGGGATTGAACGACAATGATCAATTGATTATGAAGGTGCATCAGATATCAGAACTTGAAGATTGCTACTGTGCACATGGTGACTCCATTGTGACGACTCCACTGGGGAGAACCTGCTCTATTAATTGTGGCTTTCAGAGGAAGACACACGCGGTCTCATCCACAGCTGCCTCTAGCTACACCTGAAGCTGACCCAGAGGTGGTTCGCAGAAGAGGAAAGAGCTCTGCAAAATAAGTTTCCATCGCCGAAATAGGTAATCTGTCATCTCCTTCTGTGAGAACTCCTTTTTCTCCTCCGCAGTTTCTTAATAGACCTCCTTCAGAGGTTTCCCGTTTCTTGAATTTTGGGAGTGTTCCTGCTGCATTTTCCCCTCCTGGTTTGGGTTTGGAGGGAGAAATTCTTGTCACTCCCCTCTCCTCTGAAATTGTTCCTTGGCGTAGACCTGGGACTACAGAAGATTTCCACACTCCACTTTGGGACTCACCCCCAGTAACCCCTTCACGAACTCCTTCTCCTCCAAGTTCTCCTCCACCTAATAATCCTATGGCTGGCGTTAATCCCCCTTTGAATAGAATGGATGCCATAGTCACTGCTAGATATGCTCCATTAATCCTACCCCATCCTATGAATCCTCTCCCTGCTAGAGACTATCTGAAATACATGCCCAAGTTCACTGGGGAGGGGGACATGACTGCAGAGGAGCACTTGGTTTCTTTCTACAGTTATGCAAACAACCTAAATATTGAAAATGAATATGTCTGGATGAGAGTCTTTGTCCAGAGCCTGGATGGCGAGGTGAGGAAATGGTTCAGGGGACTTGCCCCCGGATCTATTGCTGGAATTGAAGCCCTGGATAGTGTTTTCCTGAGGCAGTGGGGAGATAGGAAGGATTTCATGTATTACATGACAAAGTTTGGGTCTCTGAAGAAAATGAAAGGAGATTCTGTCTCTGACTTCCCAAAAGATTCAATAAGATGTATAATAAGATTCCTGCAGAGATAAAGCCCTCAGAAGCCTCTGCCCAAATTTCCTATGTTGGTGCATTTGACCCTGATTTCTGCCTGCTATTGAGAGAAAGAAGAGCCACCTCCTTGGCTCAAATGAAAGACGCAGTTGTCGAAGTGGAATCCAATGTATTAGCAGCTGACAGACTGGGGAACAAGGATGATGTAGACAGAAGAAAGGGAAAATCCGAAGCCTCGACTTATGGCTCATCGGTACCCCACCCTCAAGTGGATGAAATGACCAAGATGATGAAGTTTTTGTCCAAAGAAATGGAGAAACTGAAGGTGGAAAGGAAGCAGATATACAAATGACTGTAGGGCATCAAAAACAAAGGAGGTTTCAGAAGGCCAAATAATATCGCTCCCCCAGCTATGCATAGAGAGAGGGGAAGAGACAGAGAAGACCAGAGAATTCAGGCCCCCTTTCAGAACAATTTGGTGGCTGATGAGGAAGAAAGAGAAATAGATGAGCTTGATCCTGAAATCCACTGTTTAGAAGACACTCCTCCTTTTCCTCATCTCACTCAAACAGCTTACGAAGAGTCTCTCATGGATAGTCATCTAAATGAGTTGAGCAAGGGAGACAAGGTTAGTGGTGGCTAAGGCAGGTATAACCTGAGGTCCGACAAAAAGACAGGAGCACCTGATATTCCTGAGTAGTCTACTAGAACAGAGAAATCTGCTAATAAAGTAGTAGACAGTCACAGAGGTAAGAAGCCTCAACCCCTCTCTCCCATTGTCCACAATCATGTTCCTAAAATAAGAGAAGTCCCAAAGCTTACATCTTATTTTAATTTCGAGCATGAAATTCAAAAGATCAAAATCTCTATGCCCCTCACCGAGCTAATCAAACACGAAGAGTTGAAAAAACGCTTCTCTGAGCTTTTGAAATATGAATCCTCATGCCCTCCCTTAGACTCCATAAACCTCCAAGATGAAAGGCCAGCAGTTGTCCTAGGCCCCATGGTAGAAGACAGAGATGATTCATCCCCTCCCTTCTACACCTCCCTGAACATACACGATAAAGTGCTGCATAATTGCCTTATGGATTCAGGGGCCTCTCACAACCTCATGCCCAAAACTGTCATGGAAGAGTTAGGACTAGAAGTCACCCGAGCCTATCATGACCTCTATTCTTTTGACTCTAGGAGAGTTCAGTGTCTTGGAGTCATTAAAGACCTGGTTGTGACCTTGTTTCAACTGCCCATGAAAAGTGTGGTCATGGATATTGTAGTGGTTGATGTTCCCCCTAAGTTCGGTATGTTGTTGTCAAGATCTTGGATTAAAAGATTGGGGGGAACCTTGCATATGGACCTCACATATGCTACTATCCCAGTGTTTGGAGGAGAGCATAGAAGACTGTATAGGGAAGCCCAGCTGGCCTATATAATCAGTGATGAAGTCAACCCTACCAATCATCCCATCTTCACCTTGGACACTGATTTAGGCTCCAGTTTACTACAAATCACCCATGCCCCCAAGCCTCCTCTCAAACTCAGAAAGCAACCCACCATTTCCCCTAAATTTCCTCCCTCCATCACCCCTGTTTGGAAAATGTTCTTTGATGGAGCCTCTTCCAGGGAAGGTGTTGGAGCTGGGGTGGTTTTTGTGTCACCTTCTCAGGAGACCACATCCCTGTCATACAAATTAGAATTCGAAGCTACCAACAATGTGGCAGAGTATTAATCTCTTATCCTAGGATTAAGAGCCATAAGGGAAATGGGAATTCAGGAAGTAGCAGTGTTCAGAGATGCCGAGTTGGTAGTCCAGCAGATCAGAAGCGCTTATCAATCCAAGGATCCTCGACTCAGGAGTTACATAAATGAGGTATGGGACCTAATTGACAGTTTCTTCTCAGCATTTAACATTTCTTTCATCCCAAGAGAGGAGAACACAGTGGCAGATTCCTTGGCTACATCCGCGAGTAATTTCAAAGTACCCTTGCCACCCAAATTTAAGTATGATGTAGAAGTAAAATACAGGCCCTCCATACCTGACAACGTCAAACATTGGAAGGTGTTTGAGGATGATCTTGAGATTAAGAAATTCTTAGAGACTATTGAAGAGTTTTCAGAGCTGCATATCGATCAAGATTCTATCTCTGAGGAAAGTTCAGATGGGGGTGAGCTGCTGAGTAAAATAGCAAAGCGTGACATTATTCAATTGCCTAGCAATCACATCCTAAGGGGACTGGTCCCATTAGAGAGATTGTTCAATGGGAATAATGTGGCAGTAAAGGGTAGGATTTCAGGAGATGATGCTGACATAGCTGAGTGCAACATTGGCACACCGGAGAAGCCTAAGTTTGTCAAATTGTCAAGGAGTTTGACCAAGGAACAGAGAGCTGAATATGCTGAGTTGCTGAAGGAGTTTGATGATGTGTTTGCATGGACCTACGAAGACCTAAAAACATATGACACATCTGTCATCGAGCACAAGATCCCACTGAAATAAGAGGCTAAGCCATTCAAGCAAAAGCTGAGGCAGATAAATCCCATGTTGCTACCTGTCATGGAGAAAGAGGTGAAGAAGCTGCTAGACACCCAAATCATCATCCCTTTGAGATATTCTGATTGGGTGGCCAATTTGGTCCCGGTAAGAAAGAAAAGTGGGGAAATTAGACTCTATGTTGATTTCAGAAACATGAACAGGAGCTCAAGGAAAGACAATTACCCCCTGCCCAACATGGAACACATATTGTAGAAGGTCACTGGCGCATCTAGAATATCCATGATTGATGGCTTTTCTGGTTACAATCAGATATCAGTCATGCCTGAGGACAGGGAAAAACGACATTCACCACCCCTTAGGGAACATTCATGTATGCCAAAATGCCTTTCAGATTGATGAATGCAGGGGCAACATTTCAGCAAGCCATGGACATAGCCTTCATCGGGGAAAAGGATAGGTTTGTGGTGATCTATCTGGATGGCATCACGGTCTTCTCTAAGACGGACAAGGAGCATTGCTACCACTTAAAGAAAGTTTTCCTGAAGTGTCAGAGGTTTGGCCTATCCCTGAACCCTAAGAAGTCTTTGTTTGCTATGAAGGAAGGGAAGTTGTTAGGCCATATAGTGTCAGCAGAGGGAGTAAGGATTGAACCTAGTAGGGTAAAAGCACTTCAGACCCTGTCACTTCCCAGATCTAAGAAGGAAGTTCAGGCCTTTTTGGGGAAGATAAATTTTATGAGGAGATTTGTTTCTAATTTTGCTGAGTTGGTGAAACACATCATAGCCATGCTCAGGAAGGGAAATGAACTGAAATGGACTACTAAACCCAGGGAATCTTTTGTCCAAATAAAGAGGGCTTTGACTGAGGCACCTGTGCTAGTCAGTCCTGATTATTCTAAATATTTCCTGATTTTTTCTTTTGCTTCATGTGATACAGTAGCAGCAGTCTTGTTGCAGAAAAATGATCAAGGGCAAGAGCAGCCTATTGCCTTCTACAGCAAGGCATTGAGAGATGCAGAACTCCAGTACGAAATCATGGAAAAGTATGCCTATGCCCTAGTGAAAGCTCTCAAGGCTTTTAGAGTGTATGTCTTGCACTCAAGAATCACTGCATACGTTCCTTCAGCCTCTGTGAAGGACATTCTTATACATCCTGACATAGACGGAAGAAGAGGTAAATGGATCGCCAAGATCCTAGAATTTGATCTGGAGATTAAGCCCACCAAGTTGATAAAGGGGCAAGGTTTGGTCAAGTTTTTGGCTGAATCCAATTGCAAAACTTTGGGGATTAACTTCATCGATGAGCAAGATGAGTCATCCGACGAGCATTTCTAGGGTGTCGTATCACTAGCAACATGTGCCTGGTATAAGGATATATTGTATTTTCTGCAAGAATTAAGACCTCCTGATGGAATGGAAAAGAGTAAGGAAAGAGCTTTAAAGCTCAAGGCTGTCAGGTATTGCCTCATTGACCACGTCTTGTACTAGAAAGACCCTCTAGGGGTATTTTTAAGATGCTTGGACCCGTAAGAAGCCCAGGAGGTAATGTTTGATTTCCACAGTGGCCTTTGTGGGGGTCATCATTTTTGGAAGACCACAGCCCATAAGATCCTCCAAGCTAGGTATTATTGGCCCACTTTATTCCCTGATGTCTGCAGACAAATCAGAGCTTGCATCAAATTCTAGAAGTTCTCAGGAAAGCAGCAGCTCAGATCTTTGCCATTAAATCCTGTAATGGTTTTAGCACCCTTTCAACAGTGGGGGTTGGACTTCATTGGAGAGGTTCATCCTCCCTCAAGTGGCCAGCACAGATGGATCCTCACTGCGACAGATTATTTCACCAAATGTATAGAGGTTGTCCCCACTAGGAGAACTTCTCACAAAGTAATTATCAGCTTCCTGGAGGACATCATAGCTAGATTTGGTTGTCCTAGCAGAATTGTCACTGACAATGCCCCCCCCCTTTAGGTCCGAGCCCCTGCTCAAGTTCTGTGAACAGTTTGAGATTTCACTGATTCACTCTACTCCATATTATCCTCAGGGAAATGGACTGGCAGAATCTTCCAATAAAAGCCTGATCAAGCTCATTAAGAAATTATTGGAAGATAATAAAAGGGCCTGGGATTTGAAGTTCAAATTTGCTCTGTGGACTGATCGGGTGACAACCAAGAAGTCACTGGGCATCTCACCCTTCCAACTTGTTTATGGAGCAGATGTTGTTTTCCCTACTCAGCTCGATGTATCTGTGGCGAAATTCCTCCAGGACCTTGAAGGAGAACCTGACAACATGGTCAGAAGGATTCATCGGATAGTGGAAGTGCAACAGATCATAGAACAGGTCATGGACAGGGCCTATAATCATCAGCAGAAGATCAAGCAGGCTTTTGATAAGAAGAGAAAAAAGAAAGAATTCGACCAAGGTGACCTGGTGCTCAAATGGAATGCACCCAGGCAGGACAGGGGCAAGCACAGTAAGTTTGATGCCCTCTAGTTTGGGCCTTTCAAGATCCTTGAAGTATGTACAAAAAACACTTACAGGTTGCAGGATCTGGAAGGCAAAGAAGTTTTTAGTGGCCCAGTGAATGGGCATTTCTTGAAAAAATGTTTTTTGTGAGCCGCAGTCGGCTCTTTTGTTTTTTGTAAATATTGTTTTGGTTTTCAGCTTAATAAATGACTCCATAGCCCAATAGCAAGGAACCGAATCTGCAAAAAGTGTTCTTAGAGCATCACAGGGATGACTCTATCCCCCATGGAGCCAAATGTTAACGATATTTCTCGTAAGGGGGGTAAAATGTAAAGGAATGGGTAAAAAACCCACTTGTCCTAAGTTCGGGACACAAATGCATCCATGTTTAATTGGAAATCAATTTCGGATGGCAGGATTTCGCGTGCCTAGATCAACGACGCGAATAAGATTTTGGGGCCCCCCCGCCTTTCTACCTTTAAGCAGAGGGGGGGGGGGGGTCCGGAATCGAGGGTGCACCTCTTCAACGGTCGAGATCAAAGCGCCCGGATCAATGGCGCGCAGGGTGATTCCGGACCCCCCTTCCTTTCTACCTTCAAGTGGAGGGGGGGTCCAAAATCAAGGATACATCTCTCCGATGGTTGCGATTGGAGCGCCCGGATCAATGGCACACAGGAAATTCGGATGTCCTCTACCTTTCTGTGTTTAATCAACATGGGGCCCCCTTTCTTGTCGTGTCATCTTGCTACCTGTCCTCCACCTAACGGTGTGATGAGGCTACCCCTCCCTCATCCTATGAAATCTGTCCATCTCCCCCCTTCTGGTCCGTGTGGTTCCTTTCCCATCTCCTCATCCATTCAGCGCCTGCCATGTGTCCCACTCACTTCCACATCAACCTCCCGCCAAAAGAATGTCCATTATATCTCTTCTCCTGCCTCCTTCGCTTATTGCCTTCCGCCATGTGTCTTCCCCCGTCGCCTCTCTCACACCTCATCACTTCTTATCACATCCTCCTATTTTTTGTGCCACCACTCCCTCTATACACCCCATCCTTCGTGCTGGCCTCCTTGCCTATCCATCATGCCGTTCATCTAATCCAGGTGGCATCGCAAAGAGTCTTCCACGTCACAGAAGTGCCAATTTGGTCGGGCCATCCTCAATCCCAATGAAGCAGTTATTGAAGTAGTTGGTGGTGGTTAGACATCGCCTCTGCCATAATGGGAAATATTGGAAATGAATTAAAGGCACGTCGATTCTCCCATGAAGCTGTCAGGTGCACGATCATTCAGAAGAGGCAGCCACAGATTTTCAGAAGTCATGCAGATGCAATGTGTTTAATGCAACGTCTTGATTTTGTTGTTGTTGTTGTTTTGAGTATATGAAGGTGTTTTCGCCATTTTTGTATCTATCGATGGTTGAGCAGAGCTCCCGGTTGTAAAGATTTAATGAAGCACTGATACTCTAGTTATGTATGAACTCTTGAGACTTCTTGCCTTATGAATGCCAGTTTCTTTTTACATCTTTGTTATACTGTGTTAGAACGACTCAGAATTGGAGGATCCGGTCGAGTTGTAGCTGTTATAGGATGATGTAGGTTGGATCACTGTAACAGTTACGTCGTTTATAATTAGTTCTTGTGATTTTCCCAGCGCTGAGTGACTTGGAATTGGAGGATCCAGTCAAGTCCCCTTTTAGTTTCTTGAGACCCTGAACCAAGAGGATCTTGCATTTAGAGTCTTTCCTCTACAAACCGCTGGAAGCCTGTTGCCTAAAGTTGTTTGTTCACCTTTCTTATCAAGTCTTCCACCTGATCATCTTTTAATCAACCCACTGGCTGAAGTTAGATCAAGACCTCCTTTGTCCCATACGTGCTAGACCCAGTCTCTGAGTTATAGTGATATCTCCTCGAGTCTTTATCTCCATCTGATCACCCCTTTATAAACAAACCATGACATTAAACTGATGGGTGTCGGGCTCTGATCCTGCAAGCAATCCATGAGTGACTTCCAACGCTAATAGGTAGCATCAACATCATCTATGCATCATGATGGAGATCGAGTTGTGCTGAAGAAACCAACAAGGATGGTAAGCACTATAAGAGAATTCTTGAGAAGTTGTGTAGAGCTAATAAAATATTAAATTGCGTTAAATACACTATATGACATGATTGATCACTGCATACAAGGAAAGGAAACTCCCACCGCACAAAGGGTGGTGTATCGGGAACTACGCAGGAAGAGGACCAATGGAGAATTTAGATTTATTGTGCAAATTGGGGAGTATGATGTGGATGATGTTATCTTGGACTTGGGTTCTGACGTGAATTTTTTACCTAAGAAAACATGGGAGATGATGGGAAAACCCAAAATAATATGTTCTCTTGTTCAGTTAAGGCTCATGAATCAACACAAAATAGTACCAATTGGTCGTTTGATAGGAGTACTTGTGAACATAGATGGAGTGCACAATATAGCAAACTTTGAAGTTATTGAGATCGTGGATGATAATCAACCATTTCCAACACTGATGGGACTGGAATGGTATTTTGATAACCAGGAGATCATTAACTTGAAGAGGAGATATGTTAAGAACCAAATATCAATATAGCATTGAAAAACCTCAGAATAAGTACTCAACACCTTGAAAAAGAGATAATTTCAGATAATAAGTCTCTTCGAGGGGGCAACCTCCTTTTACCCCACATAAATGTTCAAGTACAAGATGATTCCAAATGAAAATGTCTCCTTGGTATA
>JZKD02S2064550.1:307675-325370 GCA_000966675.3 Picea glauca
TAATATGCCCCAATTAAGGGGTAATGAGCCAATATTAGGGCTTAACAAGATAAATGATATTTGAAATTGGAGAGTTGAAATTTACTGCACCCTTGGACCCATCATAAGGAAAGAGATACATAGAGCTAGCCAAAGGAAATGACATTGACAACTTATATAACATGATTGTGTGGATAGATGATTATGTAAACCCCACTGTAGATGGTGTGCTAAGTTGGAGAAGTGTCATTTCATGTGCATCATATTCTGAAGAAGGTTTAGAGCATTGGAAACATAGGATGCATGAGGTATCAACTAGATGATTTGTTCACATAACTCGATCTTTGCAATGGATTGGAACAAAATTACATGATCCACCAAGGTATGATGAATTGAATGATATAATTTTGTTTATAATGAAAATTGAGTTGCAGGTTTCTGAACAACAAAGGATTTTAGCACTTGATGTTTTACTAAAAGTGACTCTATCCAGATGTTAGGATGCACACAAAGAAGGAATGAAAGAATAGCCACAGTGTATAAGGCAAATCCAAGTCAGATTTGGTACTAAGGGAGAAAATATTGAACAGAAGTATACATGAGACAATGATCCAGTAGGTCATGTTGAGCATTGCAGTACTTTATGGAGTTCAGTACCAAAACAAAATGGATGCACAAATTTATACATACACTGGACACAATTCTGAAGAGCTGGTATTTGGAATTTTGGAAATGTGCAAAGAGACAACAAGATGGGAAGATTTGGCTCAGAGGTTCAAAGTCACATTTATGTTTGAACATGAATATCCATCAATATATGAAATTCTATAGGATATTCAAACTAATACATTCTCAGAAGAAGGGTTGATAGAGGTAGTAAAAGTGTGCAGCGCGCACAAAACTACTATGATTGTCCATGAGTTATTGGAGTGTTACAATGTGTCTAAGGAAGAACATGATGAAAAATATCCCAGAAATGTATGAGTACTTGAGATGGAAGGAGAATGGGTAGTAGAAGGGCCAAAGATTGAGTTCGTCACATACATCTAGTTGATAAATATGCGGAAGGTAAACATTGGGACGATAGAGAATCCAAAGTTTGCATAGATAAAGGATTATTGGAGTGATGAAAAAATCGAGCAGATTGCAAAATTGTTGCACGAATATCATGACCTATTCCCAATGAAATTTTCAGAGATGAAGGGGATAATAGGGGGACTAAGAGAGATGAAGATTCCCTTGAAACTAGGGGCTAAGATAGTGTTAAATATACCTTACGGGTTAAATATGAAGTACAAGGAAAAGGTGAAAGCCAAAATAGACAGGATGTTGGACGCATGATTAATTGGATTGGTATAAGAATTTGAGTGGATCATTCCAATGGTAGTGCAAGACAAGAAGGAAAAAGGAATCATGATTTGCTTGGATCTGAGGAAGTTGAATGATGTGTGTTTACATGAACCATTTCCAACACCATTCACAAATGAGGTACTGGAGAACATAGGAGGCCAAGAAAATTATTCTTTCAAAGATGGATTTTCAGAGTACCATCAGATAAAAATTGCATAGGAGGACCGACACAAGACTAATTTTGTGACATAGTGTTGGATGCAGGCCTAGTCAGGGGAAAAGGTTATTTTTGGAAGAGAAGCATGTTATTAATTTTTGAATGTTAGATGAATGAATTAACTAGTTAGATCTGGTATTCCACATGCATGAATAGAGTGATTGTTATAATTATATGTTAGACCGAATGAATAAAGATTATAGAGTACAACCACAAATCTCCACTCATTACCAGGTTGCAAACACCTGAGTATTGTAGCCACCCATAGAGCTATCTCGAGCGAGACTGCACAATACACTCTATGTGTTGTGTCTCCTTCTGTTCTACCAGAGGGGCCGATAGTTTTAGAGGGATTTTGTTGGGAGCTTATAAAATATGAACTAGGGTCAATCTAGGATAGTAAGGTAGGATTAGAATAACCCATAAAGAATCCTAAGTAGAAAAGACAAATACCAATGAATGGGTAAAATCCAACAAATGGTTCCGATGTCGGTTGGTTCGAAGAGAATGGGATTGAGTATATGAGATTTGTGGAATATGTTATCACCATGAAAAGTTTGGATGAAAATCAATATTTCAGGACTTAGCTAGGTGATAAACCAGTTTGGAAGCCCAACGAACTAGAGAAGGGGTTAAATATGGAAAGAAGAGGCTAAATATGGCGGGAGTGTGGAGCTGATGGGACCTGATACGACGTAGATCACGAGCACTCCAGATCGACGATCGAGGACCATTTCGTGGGGAGAATATGCATGGAGGATATTTTCATAAAGTGGGATGAAATATAAACCGTGGTTTTCAGTTGGGACCATGTAGTGCCACTAGGTGCATTTCAGGGTGAAAATCAGGTTGCCCCAAACCAATCCCTCATGCCCCTGAAATTGGAAAAGTATAAAAGGGTATTTATTTGGTTATTTTATTATTTTTCGAACACTAGACCGTTTGAAAGTTGGCGCAACCTCCCTTGTTTGACTGCAGCTCAACAGTATGCCATTGCATGTCATTTCTACTCATTTCCAGGTATTTTTCATCGTCGCCATGGGCCCTATCATCACTTCAGTAACAGAGAAATACCCTGTGTTGAATGAAGAATCCCTTATTGACCGAGATTCAGACATTTTCAACATCGAAATCACCATTTTGCCCATCTCTGTGTCCAAAAGAAATCTTTCTGATAATGTAGGAAGGCGTATACTATTCCTTGAAGCAATCCAGGCCACCATAATACCTTATGTTTTCGAAGTCACTTTCCCTTTTCCGGAATTCATAGGTTGGTGTGCAGAGCAGTATTCACATGAAAAAAGAGTCATTGTAAATAAATAGGTGTCCAAGGTCATGTGTAGGGTAGAGAGTGTATCAACTCGAGATGCCCTCGGTATACCAGAGTCTTTCTCCATGATGTCTGAACCTTTCAATGAAGAAAATCTCATTAGGCTATACAAAGAGTGTCCATCATAAGTCAAATATCTATTTTTACAGACAATTGGCAAACCAAAACATTTTTCAGAGAGTTTGTCTTTGCCAATGAACGTGAATATAATGGTCATTGAATTCCAATGGGTGTGTTCCCTTTTGAGTCAGGTCTTAGGTCTAGATAATGACAAACATGTGTTTGAATTCATGCTCAGTTTCCTATTGGTATTTTTCAAGTAAGAGTCTGTTCAGTCAGTCTATATCAGTTTTGATCATTTCATAGCTGATAATATCCATAAACAACTAGTGAATTTTCGCTCTCTAAGGCATTTCAAATATTACACCTATTTGCTGAAGATTTTCCTGGAAACCAATAAGAGAGAATTTCCTGAAGCAACATTCATATCAATTGAATGTAAGAGGATTAAATTGATCATATTCATCAACAAATTCATGTCCAGGGTTTACAATTTGATTTTCAACACCAGCCTACCTAGAGTTATGGATGACATGAGGAGCTATCTACAACCAAATCTAGAAAACAAAGTGGGTGACTGGGTACTATTCATGCATTCAACAGTGATTTGGGTTTATGGTTGTCATGAATCCCCCTATCTATTGTGTATTTTTCTGACCCCCAGAGTCTTTTCCCTTGAATTCATCAGGCAGAGAATTATATTAGAGCCAGAGCATTTCCTGAAATTGCACAAAACCTCCAACTTAAAATTCTCTTTTATCATTGGCCCCTTCATTGTCAAAACTAGATCATTGTTGGTTTCTTACTCTTCTTTACTGGTTGAGTTTGTTGACCCAGGGTTCATTTCTTTTTTGGTTTCCAACAAAGCCTCTAAAAGTATCAGCCCTCCTGGTAAACCAGAAGGCAACACAACACACAGAATGCACTGCATAGTCTCACCCGAGATAGATTTAATGGGTGGTTGCAAGACTCAGGTGTTTATAGCCTAGGATTGAGTGTGAGATAAGTGAGATATATGTTGAACCATTATTATAACTTGTAAACATAGTATAGTGTCATTGACAAATAAGCAAGAAATGGAATAACTCATTCATTAAGCATAACGATAACTATTGAAGGAAAATAAAGATATGCATGCATTCATCACATAACAAAGATGTTACCATGGTTCACCACCTCCTGGGATATGTCCACAAAGATTTGTCTCTCATCTCTTTTATTATAGTATTTTCGCATCTACAACGTTGTGCACTTTACAACTCTTCTCAGTTGGGTAAGATCTATATGATGCGGACTAGATCGCACTAGGATCCACAGCCTGTGATCTAACCCTCAAGATATACCCTTCTTCATCTCCCCTAACTCAACAAATTATACAAAAGAGGTCATACAACAAAATATTACATATCGCATCAACTCATGCATACCTAAACAACAATATCATCAACTTGATAATACTTCAAATCCTTCTAAAACAACCCAATTAAAAACCAACCCTCTATGATACCTTAATATCTATATTTATACATTTTTTGGCTCTTCAGTCGTTATAGTACATCACCAAAACCATAACCCTACCGTCGTTAGGTCTTCCCTGCATGTGCACGTGTTTCTCTTCCTTCCAACTGTCGCTTTCCTCGTGCATGCTTTCTTTCCCAAAATCACCTTGATTTTTTGCTTTGGCCTTTGGCCTGCCTCCAATAGGCCCCAAAAATTGACATGTGGCTCATCCTGAGCCACATAACCTTTGTGTGCTTCCTCGATCTCCTTGGTGATCGCTTGGAACTTTTACTTGATCTCTTCTTCCTGTGTCTGTGCCTGCGTGATCTTCTCCTTGAGTGTGTCCACTATCTAGAATGCAATTTCATCACTGATCAATTCCACACACTCTGCCTGGGTCTGTGCTATATGTGAATTGGATTCCTCTTCCTGTGTCAGGACTTCTGCTACCCACTCTTGCAACGGTTCTATTTGAGCCTTCCTCTCTTGTTTTTGTGTTTGTGCAGTGGTGAGCTCTGCCTGTGATTTCTTCATGTCCTGCACCCCTTTGATGCGTTCTATAATTGACATTGTTTTCTACCTCTGCTTGATTTCTTGTATCACTGCGTTGATCCTTTCTTATTCCTTGTCCCACTTTTGGATCTGCTGATCCTCCTCTAACTTAGTCCACAACTGCGTTGCTTTATCGAGCAAGTCAGCTACTGTGATGACCTGTTTCTCTATCTCGTGCAGCTGCACTATTGCCTCCTACTTCCTTTGCTCCTTTACTGCTAGTGGTGTGGTTGGTATGAGTTTATCTTGCTTCCTTTGCTTCCTTTGCTCCTTCTGATATTGATCAATTTCCTGTGCAATCTGGTCAATCTTCTCTGCTGTTGTGATTTCATCCCTCCATGCGACCTATGGAATCTTCTCGTAAGTTCCTACCACTTTATGCTCCAATACTTTCATGCACTCCCTTTCTTCCTAGGTCTCAAATTTAGCCTACTCATAGACTATTTCCAGCGTGTCCTGTTTCTTTGTTACATGCTTCAATTCAGCTAAGTTCGTGCATGATCGAGACTGTACCTCGTGGTTTACACTAAATTGCAACTTGTGTAGTGCCCCAGATGGTATCTGCATCAACACCAGTTGGATTTGGTTGAAGTCCTTCAAGGGTGTCTGCCCCACAATCTCTTCCATGCACAACATACTAGGGGTGATGTGGAATGTTATGTTTGGCTACAGTATTTTCTGGATCGAATCTTGTTCTTCTTCTTGCACTCTTTCTTCTGTCTACAGTGCTGATGATTCGGTTCCCTTGCTACTTGTTGTCTTCCCTTCCCGATTTGCTTGAGGAGTTGTTGCATGTCTGCCAGTTCCTCTTGAATCCTATCCATGTGGTGTGTAGCATGATCAAAATCTTCAAATAGATAATCCTGGACCATTCGGGCTATCATTTCTCCATCATCATCCATGATCATATACTCTGGTAGTGTTCTTTGTGCCTTCGTTTTATTACGCATGCCTCCTGTCTGTGTGGCTGGCCTCTTGGTTCCCCTTGCTTCATGTGAGTTAGGACTTGGGGTGGTCTCCTGCACTCCCTCATCCTGTTTCTGTTTTTCATTGGCCGGCTGTGTATTCTCCTTTTTCCCCTTCTGGGCCCCTGTCTTCATTGTGCCTTCGTTTGTCTGGGTGGTTGTTTTCTAGCCCGTCCTTCATTTCTTGGGCACTTGGATTTCCTGAGGCTACACTTCTCCCCGTCCTACCTCTTCTTCTACGGTCCTTTCCAGCAAATCCTGGGTGATGGTTGGAATCCTCCATTCATCGTCCCATTCATTGATGACCATGTCCATGTCACCCTCTGTGATGTAGTAGCCACCACTTATCAGGATCCTTCCTCACATGTATCCACATTGTATGTCATGTGGCCTTGAAATTGATGATGTCCATATACCGTGCGACAACCTCTAGTTTTATTCTCCACATTTTGAAGATGGCTTCCTATAGGTAGCATAGGTATCCTTCAAATATGGACCCATTCATCCTTTTGTTCCTAGCATCTAGCCTGACTCTAAGAAAAAAATATCTCACTCCCTGATTCGATTTGGGTCTGGTACAAAAAATTACATACCTTGGTTCCCTCCAGCCTATAAAGGCTATTAATGTGATCAGCCATGAATAGTGAAACTTTGTTCCTAGATCCTGCACATCCTTGCAATCATCCAGGAACAAGTTCAAGAGATACGGTGCCCAACTCACTGTGGTGTCTTCTGCACACTAAGCTGCAACTGCGACAACTCCAGCTGGAACTTCCTCTCTACGACATTTTCTTAGTAGTTTGTAGGCTAAGAGTTTCGCGCCCAATTGTGGCATGACATCATTTATCCTCTTGATGATGATCCCTCTTATCCCCCTGTCAGTTCCATACTTCTTATTCATCTCTTCTGCTAGCGTCTTCTCCCTGGATTTGTCATCTAGAAGCTGCGCGGGATCCATGCCCCGGGATGAAAATCCTATTATGTTGGCCATAATCTCTACGTCTATCGAGACACACTTGTCCAACCATATGTCCCCGCCATGCATGACTGCTAACAATTGTTTTATGCATGCGGTTGCGTACTAACCTCTGCCAAAATGTGGTAGGTCCAACAGACCTAAAATTCTTGTCTTCTCCAACCCTATTGCCCATTGGAGTGGATGATTAATCGATTCCCCAAACTAATTTGAGTCCACCGTCTCCATGTACACTCTATTTGCAAGTTTTGGAAACTTGTCTTCGTTTTCCACATCATGGTCCGAGTATTTGAGCTTCCCTATATGACCTAGCAGGTCTAGTCCTACATGTACCCCATCTGGTATCTGCGACAGAATAATTTTTGCGGCTGGTTTCTTGCAAGGTGACCTGGGTATCTGTATCTTGTATTTCATCAGTGGTGGTGGCTAGCTCGAAGTTCTAGCAGCTTCCGGTTGTTCCTCATTATGCCATTCTGGCCAACCTGTGACATCTTATCCTATTTCTTCTGGTGGGTGGTCTGATATGGTCATTTGAGAATCATCTGGATCAACTATTGTTTTCAAATTTGGCATTGTTCAATTGACTTTCGGAGCTTCTTTGGTGTTCTCTGGTTGCACCTCCTTCAGGGTTTCTTCTTCCTGGTTCTGCGACTCCTATACTTCTGTCGGTGTATCTGTAATCTTTCCCTTCGGTGTTGGCTATTGGGTTTCCTCCACTATCAGTGTGGGGTTCACCGGTGTTGTGTCTGGGGATGGGATTTTGTTGACATTGACGATCTCTGACAATTGTTGTTCACCTTCTTCCATACATACTCGTTACTTGGTTTTAACTCTGGTTGGTCTGACAGTCTAGCTTGCTTCTTATTTCTTTTGTGGTTCCATGGTGGTGAGTCTCAAACGTTTGCTAGGTTTGACTGATCTCTGTGACTTATGTGAACTCGCTCTGTGCTTTTCAACCTCGATCGCTCTCTGTCTGCCCTCTTTTCGCGAGTAGACTATTTGCTCCCGCATTTGTGTGTTGTATGTGCTTTCCATGAAGCTTGTCGAGGATGCTTCCTTAATTGTTGATTCAATGCACCTCCAATAGTTTCGTACTTGCCATTACTCTGCCTTTCCACCTCCAGTTGGAACAATTAATGTGGCATCCCATCGGTCCTTTGTGTCCTTTAATTCTTCCTATTGCTATCTTGTTGTACTATTTTTGTTGAATTTCCTTTTCCCGGTTGTTTCCCTTTTATGTGGTTGTTGTCCTTCTCCTCGCCGAATTTGTGGTCTAAGTGTGCATGCCCTTTATTCCTTCGATGCACTTTGATTTTGTTGGTTCTTTTTGATATACATTTTTTTTTTTTACTCTACGGTGGGTGGTCGACTGTCCTTGTACAGCTTCAGTCGACTCCCATTGATCATCCCTCTAAGTTCTACGCCTGATAAGTCTTGTAACCATACAACTCCTCCATCTGTGACATATTTTACTTTGTATGGTCCTAACCAATGCATTATGATCTTTCTTGGGTGTTGAAATGATTTTTTGTCATACATCAGTACTAGATCTCCTTCCTTGAAAGCTTTCTTCTTTATGTGTCTATCGTGCCAAGATTTGTACCTTTCTTTCTGAACTTGTTGGTGGAATCCAGCTAATATCCAATCTTCCTCCATGTTCATTAAATAATTCAATCTCTCCTATACTATGCCTCGTTCTGTCATTTGTGTGATTGTTGCTACGCACAAACTTGGTACTAAAAATTCTAAAGGCACCACTGCTTCTTGACCATAGACCAGTTTGAATGGTGTGTGCCCTATCAATGTTTTTCATGTAGTTTTGTAGGCCCATAATATTGGTGGTACTTTGAGGTTCCATTCATCCCTATTGATGTTATAGATCTTTGTCAGTACATTCTCCAAGATTTTGTTAAATGCTTCCACTGTGCCATTTTCCTGTGGATGATATGGTGTGCTCTTTTGATGATGGAATTCAAACTCTTCGGTCATAGCGCTAATGGTGATGTTTATGAAGTGCGTGCCTTTGTCATTCATCAAAAATCTTGGGCACCCAAATCTAGTGATCACTTGCTTGAATAAGAAATGCATTGTTGTTTCTGCGCTGTAATCCTTCACTAGTGCGGCCTTCGCCCATCTGGTTAGGTACTCTGTCGCGGTTATAATGTACCTTGCTCCTGTTATTTTTGTTGGTGGGTTGATTGGTCCCACAAAATATATTGCCCACTTGTCAAATGCATGTAATGCTACTTGTGGTCGTAATGGAATCTCGTCCCTTCTATTGGGTTTGCCTACCCTTTGACAGACATCGCATCTTTGACAGTACTCCTTTGAGTCTTTGTGAATCGTTGGCCACAATAGTTCTGTGTGCAATACCTTCTACACGGTAACTTTACCGATGTAATGTCCTCCTGCTATTCCCTCGTGGGATTCTGCTAAAACTCTGGGTCTCTCATTCTCTAACATGTACCTTCAAAAGATTCTATCTACACTCATTTTGTATATGTGTCCTGCAATTACTTGATAGTTGGCAGTGCAGAATATCAGGTTTTTCTTTTGTGTGGTGTTATATTCTTGTGGCGCAGTACATGTGCTCAAGTACTGAATGATATCTGCGAAGTATTCATCAGTGATCTGGACTGAGAATAACTGTGCATCCAGAAATTTGTCTTCTAAATTTGTAGGTTCTTCTCCATTTGTAATGCTTGATAGGTGGTCGGGTCCTATGTTCAATTTTCCTAGTTTGACTATTACTTCAAATTCAAATTCTTGAAATAGGAGTAACCATCGGTAGATTCTCCCCCCCAACACTGGCTTGTTGACTAGGTATTTCTGGTCTGAGTGATTTGTGAACATCTTGAAGTGTTTTCCAAATAAGTAGTGCCTGAACTTTTGTAGTGCGTAGACCATATCTAGGTCTTCTCTTTCTGTCATGTTATAGTTCTGTTATGAGTCTGATAACTTTCTTCTCACGAATGTTATCGGGTGATCAAAGTCTCTCGCTCCTGGCTGCACCAAGATAGCTCCCAATGCTATGGTTGATGTGTCTACATGGACGTGGAATGTCTTCTCCCAGTCTGGAAAGACTAATATTGGTGCGGTGACCATATTTTCCTTTAGGGTATCCAGATCGTGTTGGCACTCGTCGTTCCGCTGAAACTTTGTATCCTTTCTTAACAATTTTTCCATTGGTGTAGTAATCTGCACTTACCCTTTGATAAACTTCCTATAGTATCCTGTGTGTCCCAACATCGCTCTTAGATGACATATTTTTTTTTGGTGGTGGTAAGTTAACAATTAATGCAATCTTTGTAGGATCTACGAGTAAACCTTGTTTTCATACTATATGGCCCAATAGTATCCCAAACAGTGTTCCAAATATGCATTTCTTTATGTTTAGTGATATCTGACACTGTCTGCATCTTTCTAACATTAGCCATAATACTTCTACATGTTATTTCAACAAACTGTAGACTATCTAATCATCCAGGTGTACTTCGAGATACTAGTGGATGAATTCCTTAAATGCAGCAATGACTACTCTGGAAAAGATTGTTGGTGCATTCTTTAGTCCAAACGATATGACTGTGTACTGATAAGATCCACATTCTATCGCAAACATGGTCTTGTATATGTCTTCTTGTGCTATCTTGATCTAATGGTAGCCTGAAAATCCATCAGAGAATGAGTAGGCTTTATGTCCTCCTACATTTTCTAACACTTCATCTGTGAAAGGTGTAGGGAATGGGTCATGTAGGCATGCATCCTTCAACTTCCTCAAGTCAATGAATATTCTTATCCCTCCCCGTTTCTTGTCCTTTACTACCATCGGGATTTTCCATTCTGATTCTTCGATCGGTTCTATGATGTCGGCTTCGAGCATATTATCGATATCAGCTTTGACTTTTTGTTTATATATTGGGTTTAATCTGTAAGGTCGTTGTCTGATCAATCTCACTTCAGGGATGAGTGGTATCTTCATCTCTCCTAACTCTCCAACTATACCTTTCATTTCTATAAATGTCGTGGGAAACAAGTCGTTGTATTCATGCAATAACTTTGTTATGCTTTCCACTGTTTTCTCAACCCAGTAATCTCCAATGATGGCCATTTTAGGATGCTCCATTGTCCCAATGTTGACTCTCTTTACTTTGATCGACGCGGAAATGAATTCTAATTCTATGTGTTGACCTTCTACATATCTTTCTCCTTCTTCTTCAATCTGGATAGTGCACAGATCGTCTTCATTTGGTGCTTCCTCTTGTACATGGTAACATGACAACAGTTCCTTAACTGTTTGTTTTTTCTACTATTGTTATTTTGTGATAAGTTCTATTTCGGGTTCTTTGATGAATGTCATTCCTCTTATATTTTTAAGAGCTACATCTATGTTGGGGTTCTCATGCTCGAATGAGAAAGTGACTGTGAAATTCTGTTGCAATGTTGTCTAGGTCATAGTTCCTTTGCGTAATTCCTAGTCTGTATACTAGTTTGCTGGTATGCCCTCTAGAGTGTGTATGAAATGATGAGGCCATTCCTCTGGGAGTGTCATTTTCCACAACGTTTTGCACTCCTCCAAGTGTTCTTTTGGTTCCCCTTGTCCATCATACTTCTGATGCTTGTTGTTTTTTTGTTTTGCGCTAAACCTTATGCGCAATAATTGCTTACATTGGTACCAATATCTGATGGTCTCTTTGTGTGTTCCCCACCATCTTGTCGATGTGGCCTTCAGTGCTAGATCAAGTGCTAATAGTCTTTGGTTCTCTAAGACTTAGTCTTCATACTGTGCCAAGAATGTTTCTAAATCATTGACTCCATGGAAAATGCGTGGTTCCCTGATTTTTTTGCCAACCCCTCTTACTGTGCAGTCTATTCTTGCACATATTCTCGTGGATACTTTGTGTAGCCATTTTTACAAATTCTCTAAACCGGTATCTGAGTCTATTTCACATGAAGTAATGCTCCGCTAACTGATTATCACGTCTACAGTTAGGCTTACGTAATCCTCATCGTGCACAGTTGTTCTGTATAACTGACCGATTTCCTCTAATTCTAGGCAAGTAGGTTCTACAAACCTCTCCCCTTCCGATGGGTCCAATGGTGCGATGACCCTGTATTCACCTGATTCAAATGTCATTTTCCTGGTCTTCAAATTGATTATGGCCTGGTCGTCAAACACCCAATCTAGACCAAGTAACGCTGGGTAAGGTGTTGTGTTGTCCACTATTTCAATGACTTCAAAATCTTCTTTAGTGTGCACTCCATCTAGGTCTATTGTCATTCCTTTCAGTCTACTGATTGGTAGTACTCTGTGTTGGTTTGCCATTTTCAATTGAACAGGTGAATATCCTAGTGTGGGCTCTCCCATGCATTTCCATGTCTTCTTTGGTAATACATTAACTTCAGATCCTATATCTAGTATGATGTCTCCCATATCGAAATATCCAATGTTGGAATTTAGTCTAAACTCCCTACTTGTTCTTCTTCTTGTGTGTAGGTGATTGACTATTTTTTGTTCTAGTTTTCCTTTCGTCTCAACGCTGCATTTTATAGTATGTTTTGAAATATTTTCACAGATGATGGATCATTTAGTACCTTTTAAAAAAATTATTTTATTGTACTTACTTGTCCCATGGGTTTCATTTCGTTGGTATGATCCAATGATGGAGGCATATCGTACTCTGGTGCTTCCTTGTTTTGCTGCGTAGTTGAAGTGGACGCCATGTCTTCCTTCTGAAATTCTTGTCTAGCTTCCTTAATTATCGCCTTCTCATTCTGCGCATCAAATTGCTTCCTCAGTTTTTCGTTCTTCTTTATCCACTGTTTTTTTACCGGTTCTTGTCGAACTACGTTGTTTCCTGTTTTAGCTCCTCCGCAAGTAACTATATTGATTTTTCTTCGTTCATCACTTGCTTCGGCTAAAATCCATTGAACATTTTGGTTGTTCTGGTTCCTCTTTTCTTGTATTTTTACTAATAATGTCATAAATTATTTTGTGTCAAGTGGACATTCTTCTGATGCACGACAATACATACAAGTTGCTGGTGGAAGTGGACATTCCCTTGCATAATGTCTCGGTTGTTGACAATTGTGGCACACCACTGGTCCTCTACCTTGACTGAAACCTCCTCTTGATCATCCTCCACCTCTGTAGCCTGCTCTATCTCCTCTCGACGCATTATACTGAGGCGCCTAATTATAATACATGGTATTGTACCGAGGCTGTGATGCGTTGTACTATGGCGACGCGTTATTGTATGGTTGTTGCACAATATTATATTTTTGTTGTGCAGTGTTGTATGGAGCTGGAATTGGATTAAATTGTGGTGCATCTTGTCCAATCATCATTTCAGCCTACACTCTATATGGATCTGATGTCCTTTCTAGCATCAACTCCATAGTTCTACAATCTTTGTCGTCGTGGCCCACTGACTTGCAAAAGGTGCAATATTAACTCTTTGGGACTGTCTAGTATTTCTGCATCATCGGATAGTGATAGGGTTCGTGACCCGGTTTCTTACAGACTTCACACCATGGTCCTCCTATGGGTAATGGGTTTGGCATTCCTACTGCCATATACTGCGTGAATTTTGGACATTTGTTCTTGTGGTGTCCTTCTGTTATGTATGTGGTACACCAAACAACTTATTGTTTGTCCTTATTCTTGTTTTGATTTAGCTGAAATGTTAAGTTCTTCAGCTCCTCCTTCAGTTCTTCGATAGCTGTGTCTATCTGCTGGTACTGGTTTTGTTCCAGTTGCAAGGCTGTCTATATAGCCTCTGCCTGCGTTTGAAACTTTTGTTGTCGCAATGGGTATTTTAAGTGTGGGAGTAGTGAATTGACAAACAAGTGTCGATGTTGCATATCGGTCATGAGATATTTTAACTTTCCCTTCATTCGCTTGAATATCTAGTCAATATCCCATACTGATTCTCCTGGTTTCTGTCGTATTTCTATCATCTCATTCATGTATTGATCCTCTGAGCTTGTGATCTGAAAATAGGGAGTTGACTTGTTTTTCTATGCAAGCATCCTCTACTCCATTAAAATAAACTTTTCATGACCTTGCTCAATGTCTTAGTTATGCAAGAAGTTTTATGTGTCAATGTCATGCTTCTTTTAAATGTTTATGTGTGAGGTATTTTAAAAGGATAAATGTTATTAAAATAAATACACAACAAACATAACTTGCAACAAATATAACCAGCAAACTCACAACAATAACAAGATGATAAAGGAGTTCACCCCTCTCTGGGCCACATCTCCTTGAGCCTCCATCAATGGACTTGGCTCCCTAGGATTAGTTTTTCAAAGATTATTTTACAAGCTTCTGCTCAACTCCAATGCATTAACTAACTATACCATTGGGTTCAGAATACATAAAAACCCGAGAAATGACTAATAGAACTCTGAAAATGAATCTTGGCTCATCCGGGCATGACCTCTTCTACATGTGGCCTTGAGCTTCCCTAAGATTCCTTGTGGAAAAAACACCTATAAAATTCCTCAATTGCCTCTGAAACCTATCCCAATGAGTTCAGAGCATAACAATTAGCCAAAAATGACTATTCCGTCACAGAAAACAGACGTGGGCTCATCTGAGCATGACCTCAATCAATGAGGGCTTCAATCTCCCTGGAGCTCTCTGAAACTTCAATGGTGAAAAACCTGCAAAAAAAGTCTTCAAATGGCTTTGAAAATAGTGCTAATGGATTCAAAACATCCAAAAACCCCTAGCTGGGCTTTTTCGGTACCTCATTTGGCCAAAAAATGAACAAGATAGGCCTCCTACCATTTTCCTCCTTCAAGCTTGTTGTCTCTGGTTCACCAAAATGCACCTCTGTGTGCCCAACCTAGCACATGTGCTCAATCCTTTGCTAAAACCTAGCACCAGTGCGCAACCGCATAACCGTGCGAACTGTAGGACGGTTAACGGAACTAAAGCCCCAACTGCCAAACTGTTGGGCATATGGGTAGGCTCCCGAAACCAAGGGCTAACTGTTTTAAAAACCAAATCCCCCATGCGCAAAGAGGCAAGGTCATATGGTAAAAATAGAAACTGGGAGCTGGTGTTGTAACCGTTGAAAAATACCGTGCATTGTTCAGTGCATGGTCATATGCATCATACCAAAACCGCGGGCTTTTAAATCATTTGAAATGCGTGCGCGATCTCCGTGTGACAAAGGGTCATATGGTAATATGTGTGTGACCGAGGATTGGGGCTAAGCCCCAGCCCGAACCCCTGTGCCAACCATAAAACAATGCAAATTTAAATATATATAAACTCATATATATAACAAGCAACAAAGTGTGGCACGTTGGCAGGGTATACTTTGCAAAGACTTTGCCACGGTGGGGAGGTCCAGGGTTCAATCCCCACGGACTCCATAACATTTTAAACAACAACCAATGCCACGATGCCATGTGGCAGCCCATGCCTGGGCCACATGGCACCACTCCATTTGCCCATTAAATGCCACATGTCGAAACATCATTCTTCCAAAATCTGTCAATCAATGATTTCCACGTTATCAACTGCCACCTTAGCATATGGATGTGCCATGTCAGCTGTACGGCCTCTACCACGTCAGCTGTACGGACTATACAGTCAACAAATTTTTTTTGCCTGTTTGATGATTCGAACAGAATGTGATATCTGACTCATCCGACATCTGTTTGAACCCAAACGAGTTCCGTTGGGTTCGTAATGATGAGGGTTACGCACCCATTCGTTTTGAGGCAATTTTGAGAACTTCGATTTTTGAGCAAAATTTTGATCCCTGGTCTAGATTCTGATCACACCTTCCCACTAAAAGGATTTTGGACCCACAAAATCTTATGATTATTTGTCTGAGCTTCAATACTCTTCTGCTTCCAAGTTCTATCAACAAATTCTACTTGAAAAGTCTTTTTGACAATCACCTGGATATCTTGTCATGCCTTGCACTACAACTAGCTATGTCCCTCAACCATTGTTCTCTGGCTGCTGCTGACCCACTATTCTCTTTGTTCTTGGAAAACTACCAACCTTCCCACTAAGAATCAAGTCCCTCTTGTGAACTCTTTGACATCAACACAATCTGCTCTCCAATGGCTACAAAAACTTTCCTGTGACATCTTTTCACAAACCAAGAAAACCATCAATCTTGAATTTTTCTTTATACAAGACTAAAAATATTGCCAACAAAGTCTTTTGGCTCTTCAAGCAAACAATCGCATCTTGTACTTCATCAAAGAACATGGCGTTTTCCTACATCTTGGTGTACTCAAAATTGACTTACAAGCCAACAAACACCATCGAGTAAACATAAGTCGAAAAACATGATCGACACACATAGTCGTCAAGACAACATCAACACAACTCGAGACTCATTTGAAACATATTGACCTTTCCAAAATGAAAAGTCGACATTCATGATACACATTCATGTTACAATCATGAGTCATTCATGATGAACTATCACCAAATTCATTGTTTACACACACACAAAAACACATGCATGTGCATAGCTCTTCAACTCTCCTTCGAGTACAAATATAAGTACATAAACCCGAAACATGTGGGTACATAAGAGTTGAATATGAAAAAGATATATGGCTGTAACAAGTGAGCATCATACCCCTCTTTTACATCCTCCTGGTGAAGATGTGCAACAACAAGAATGCCTTCAAATGAATTGCATTCACATGCACTTGCATCATACAAGTTGTATTTGTCATACTCTCAACATAAATGCATACATAAGGCTGAAATGTGCATATACAACAGAAAAATGCAAGCCTTACTTGCTCAAGAAATCCAACCATTTCTTACCAAGCCAACTCAATGGTGATTTTTTTTGTTGAAAATCGTCTTCTTGTGAATCATCTTGACACACATCGATGATGGAATCTCCTCTTCCATTCTTGCCAATCTCTTTATCCATCTGCTTCTTGTGTTGTGAATTAGTGGTTGGATGCAATGTCCAACATTGGTCAATGAGATGACCCCTCTTCTGGTAATGAGTGCAAATCTTTTGCATCCTCTTTTCAAGTTGTCTTTGCTTGTAAAGTTTCCTGAAAGTGGTCAATCTTTTCCAACATTTTGAAATATGATGGTTATATAAACAACAATATGTACATGGATTTTTTCTTCCATTTTTACATGAAAATTTATCATGCTTAACATAATCAAAAGCAACTGAATGATAGGCATAAATATACCTTGAACATTCACCTTTATTGCCTTCTTGAGGAGGTGAGTGGGAAGAGTTACCAACTCTCTTTTGAAGACCATCAATAGTGTTCTTGTCCTCATCACTGTCACAACTCTTTCGTTTCACACATTTTCATTCATCTTGAACACATACTTTGCATGCTTGAGGGATTGAACTTGAAACAAAAGTTCTTGAACATTCACCTTTATAGCCTTCTTGAGGAGGTGAATTTCAAGAGTTACAAGCTCTCCTTTGAATACCAACAACAATGTTCTTGTCCTCATGGCTGTCACAACTCTCTTGTTTCATACATTTGCATTCATCTTGAACACAAGCTTTGCATGCTTGAGGGATTGAACTTGAAACAAAATTTGTTCTTGGAACTTTTTCCCTTGTCTCCTCAACTTTGGAATTCACTCCATTTTTATGTTCATATCCAAGACCATGATACTTGGGTTTCTCCTCAACAACAATAGGATCAACAATGCCTTGTGCATGCTTGCCTAACCCTCTACCTTCATAGCCCATTTTTAACAATAACTTGGACCCTATTCCTCTAGTGTGATTTTCAAA
>JZKD02S2064550.1:325420-357640 GCA_000966675.3 Picea glauca
AAGCATTCATCTTGAGAGGAATTTGAAGATAAACTAACATTACATACCTCATGTTCATGCATGTACTTGGTAAGGGTTTCTTTTGCCTCATGGAGTTGAGTCTCCATCTCATGCAGCTTTTCAAGAAGCCGGTCTTTCTCCTCCTTCATGGCCATCAACTACTCTTGAAGGGAAATGTTCTCTTCTCTATCTTCCCACAACTCTTGTACCATATCTCTCATGGTTACAAAATCCTTCAACGTCTCTTTGTTAAAGAACTTGGATAATGAAGATGTATGAGAACTATCAATGTTTGAAGCTTCCTCCATCCTTGCAAGATATCAAACTTCAACACAAAACTTGCACAAATACCAACAACTAAATCTCTAGCTATCAATGACAATCACATGAGCAAAACTATGTTCTGATACCACCTGATCTGAAAATAGGGGGCTGACTTGTTTTGCTATGCAAGCACCCTCTACTCCATTAAAATAAACTTTTCAGGACCTTGCTCAATGTCTTAGTTATGCAAGAAGTTTTATGTGTCAAAGTCATGCTTCTTTTAAATGTTTATGTGTGAGGTCTTTTAAAAGGCTAAATGTTGTTAAAATAAATACACAACAAACATAACTTGCAGCAAATATAACCAGCAAACTCACAACAATAACAAGATGATAAAGGAGTTCACCCCTCTCTGGGCTACATCTCCTTGAGCCTCCATCAATGGACTTGGCTGTCTGGGATTAGTTTTTCAAATATTCTTTTACAAGATATTTCTCAACTCCAATGGATTAACTAACTATACCATTGGGTTCAAAATACATAAAAACCCCAGAAATGACTAATAGAACTCTGAAAACGGATCTTGGCTCATCCGGGCATGTTCTCTTCTACATGTGGCCTTGAGCTTCCCTAAGCTTCATTGTGACAAAAACACCTGTAAAATTCCTCAAGTGCCTCTGAAACCTATCCCAATGTATTCAAAGCATAACAATTAGCCAAAAATGACTATTCCGTCACATAAAACAGACTTGGGCTCATCTGAGCATGACCTCAATCAATGAGGGATTCAAGCTCCCTGGAGCTCTCTGAAACTTCAATGGTGAAAGACCTGAAAAAGAAGTCTTCAAATGGATTTGAAAATAGTGCCAATGGATTCAGAACATAGAAACTGGGGGCTGCTGTTGTAACCGTTGAAAAATCCTATGCATTGTTTGGCACATGGTCATATGCATCATACCAAAACCATGGGCTTTTAAATCATTTGAAACGCGCGCGTGGTCTCCGTGTGACAAAGGGTCGTATGGTAATATTTGTGCGACCGGGGGCTGGGGCTAAGCCCTAGCCCGGACCCCCATGCCAACCATAAAACAATGCAAATTTAAATATATATAAACTCATATATATAACAAGCAACAAAGTGTGGCACATTGGCAGGGCGGACTTTGCAAAGACTTTTCCACAGTGGGGAGGTCTGGGGTTCAATCCCCATGGACTCCATAACATTTTAAACAACAACCAATGCCATGGTGCCATGTGGCAGCCCATGCCTAGGCCACACGGCACCACTCCATTTTCCCATTAAATTCCATGTGTCAAAACATCATTCGTCCAAAATATGCCAATCAATGATTGCCACATCATCAAATACCACATCAGTGTACAGACATGCCATGTCAGTTGTACAACCTCTGCCATGTCAGCTGTACAGACTGTACAGTCAATAATTTTTTTTTACCTGTTTGACGATTCGAAAAAAACACGATATCTCACTCATCCGATGTCTGTTTGAACCCAAACAAGTTGCGTTGGGTTCATAACGACGAGGGCTACGCACCCGTTTGTTTTGAGGCAATTCTGAGAACTTTGATTTTTGAGCAAAATTTTGACCCCTAGTCCAGATTCTGATCAGCTCGGCTTCTATAAGTCATTTATCAGTAGCTTCTTAATGTCTGTCAGGGTCCTTGTCATCCCAGGTGCACTATTTGTGTCTAAACTCATGTACCAGTCTAATGTGTTGTCTCTTAGCGTAATCACTAGCTACGCAAGTTTGGTATCTTCATCAATGATCTGTTTTTCTTCCCAGATCTTTTCACAAATGAACAAGTGTTTCTCATGGTCTTTTGCTGCTTCTCCTCGAAATTTTGGTAACCTGATGATGGGATCATGTCCTGCCATTCTGAATGTTGAACAACTACCTCCGCGCGGTGTATATAACTAACTAGTGCTGCATGAACTGGATCCTCTAGATGTTGTTCCTTGTGTAGATGTACTTCCTGATGTCTGACTGCTTCTAAAGTTTGGTTGTCTAAATGGTGGTGTTATCTTTGGTGTATTATTCGCACATGGGTTTATGGGTTCCACACTAACATTGATATGGATAGGATTATTACCTTCTCTTCCCGCTCTTGGACCTATCGTTTTCCTCTCATATGTTGTGCTAGGATTTCCTCAATCTACTCCATAGCCTGGATATCCTCTACCTCTCCCACATCACTCGCTAAGCCTTCCCTCACAACTACGGATCTCTTCTTTGTATTCACCTTGTATTGGTAGGGTACTCCGCTATGTGTCTTTCCATTTGTCACCATGATCTTCTTGATCTAGTCATTGTAAATCATGATCGGGTCCAAGGGTTCCTCCTTCTTGCCCTTATCCTTTCCTCCTTCCATTTTTCCTCTTTCTGTCAGTGCTTCCCCCATGCATGCAGGGAATTTTAGTTGTCTAATTCCATTGTCATTACACCTTTGTTATATAGCAGTATCTTAATATAAGTATACATCGATCGAATGTACCTTTCTCAGGGTCCTCATAGGAATTATTGCTATTCTGCATTGTACGACTTCGCTGTGTCGACTGCAAACTCTGTTATAAATCCTACCAGAATACTGCCAAGCCAAAAATCTATTGCGCTGGTGAATTTGTTGTTCACCTGCTATAACTGCTCAATCTGTACTGGGGTCCAATATAGCTATCAAATATGGTTCGTTGTGTGGTTATCCTTAAACCCTAATATCCACTCCTGCAATAAATGTGGAAAGTCACAAAAAAAGACTTCGTGTAAATCAGTAAACACATATTTCTCAAGATAATTGCGAGGTGTTAGTCTTGAGTTTCTATTGTCTTTCTATGCAAACTCCAGTGCTTTTGTTCTTAACCAGCTTTCGATCTTTGCTTTTGTGGGGTTCCACGGTCTCAAAATTCCCTTCTAATGGCTCATTTCTCTCTGCCCTAATATTTTCTTGATCTACCTCCGACAAATATTCGACTTATCTCATCTACTCAACCCTCTTCTGTTCCTACCAATGTAAACAAAACCATGTGTTGGTTTCTTACTCTTCTTTACTGGCCGAGTTTATTAACCCAGGGTTCATGTCTTTTTGGGTTTCCAACAAAGCCTCTAAAACTATCGTCCCTCCAGGTAAACCAAAAGGAAACAAAGCACACAGAATGCGCTACGCAGTCTCATCCAAGATAGCTTTAATGGGTGGATGCAAGACTTAGGTGTTTACAACATAGGATTGAGTGTGAGATAAGTGAGCTATATATTGAACCATTATTATAACTTGTAAACACAGTATACTGTCATTAACGAATAAGCAGGAAATGGAATAACTCATTCATTAAGCATAATGATAACTACTAAAGACAAATAAAGATATGCATGCATTCATCACATAACACATATGTTACTGTGGTTCACCCCCTCCTGGGCTATGTCCACAAAGATTTGTCTCTCAGTGATTTTATTATAGTATTTTTGCATCTAAAACGTTGTGCACTTTACAACTCTTCTCAGTCGGGTAAGATTTATATAAGGCAGACTAGATCGCACCAAGCTCCACAACTTGCGATCTAACCCTCAATATCTACCCTCCTTCATCTCCCCTATCTCAAAAACTTATACAAAATAGGTCATACAACAAAATATTACATATCACATCAACTCATGCATACCTAAACAACAATATCATCAACTCGATAATACTTCAAATCCTTCTAAAACAACCCGATTAACAACCAACCCTCTATGATACCTTGATATCTATATTTATACATTTTTTGTCTCTTCAACCATTACAATACATTACCAAAACCCTAACCCTACTGTCCTTAGGTCTTCCCTACATGTGTGCGTGCTTCTCTTCCTTCCAGCTATCGCTTTCCTCATGCATGCTTTCTTTCCCAAAATCACCTTTCTTATCCAGTTTGGCCTTTGGCCTACCTCCAACAATCATGCTTATCTCAGATTCAAGCAAAGCTCAAAGATTTTGGTTTTGCACAGCTACAGGGAAGAAGATATGATGCACATCAAATCATATCCAAGAGAATATTGATAAACAAAAAATCCCCTTATGAGCATGAACATGTTGAGGGTTTTGATAAACTGGAAAAACTAGAAGTTTGTGCTAATATGAAAGCAATCCTGCAACCAACTCAAACACAACAAGTGGAGGAAACCCTGCAATAGAGTCAAACACAACAAGCTCCTTAGAAAATGATATTCAAAGTCCCCGAGGTAAGTGTTTACAACAAGAGAAGAAATTCATAGGAGATGGGCACCATTGATCAGCAGACTGCTCCGAAGAAGATGAAGATTACACAGTCTCCACAGATAGTGAATTTGGAGGAGGAAGAGCCCGGAGAATAGGTAAATCTAAATATGGTGGAAAGTGGCACTAGCATTGTAGAGGTTGAAAACAAGAGAAAGCTCTAAAGTGAAGGAAACTCAAGAACCTTTAGCAGCAAGAAACACATCTTTGATAAAACATCTGGGGAAAATTATCAATCTAAAGAAGACTTGACAAAACATTATGCTGAGAAAGGAAACATAGCTATGGGTGAGATGAGGGATTTAGTCCCCAAAGTAGAAAAAATTTCTCATCACAAATATTCTATGTTCATAGGAAGGGATATTGAGAAGAGGACATTCAATATAGCAGTTGCATATGAAGACAAAGTATCTGAGATCAAGATATGGTATGACAACATCAGTTCTCTAGACAAGGTCAAATTTCATAGGAATACCAGTGATATGTTGTATTCTGATTACATGAGTTTAAGCTTGAATAATTCAAAGCCGTCATCTTATGCAATAAAATTGGAAGGGAAATTGAGGCAAAAAAAGGCATCCAACAAAGCTTGGAAGACTCAGGTCAAGAGGCTAAAATATGAAGGCCCTCAAGGGGTTAAATCCTTATTGGATGAAAAGGACAAGTTAATTCAAAGCTTGAAGAAGAAATTGAAGATGTTTTCCACTGAGCATCCACAAACAATAGAGTTGGTTTCTTTGGAACATGAAAAAGAACCATTTCGACAAGAGGAATTGGACCACAAAGCTAGGGTGTTGTAGCTAGAGAAAGAAAAGATGAAATGGTCATAAGAGAAAATAAAATTGTTGAACAGGGCCATAGTTGTACCTCCCACTACAGAAACCAGGACAAATGCTGAAGGACCTGTCCAGGCTATGTCACAAGTTATCCTGAAAGAAGGGGAAATCAAAGGGATAAAAGGGAGCATAGAGAAATTGAAGCAGGAGGTACAAGCAAAGGATGAAAGAATGGATAAATTTCAAAAGGAGAATCAAGCCTTGCAAGAAAGGATAGATAATTTGAATAGGAGATTAAAAGGATAAGACCTATTGCACAGAGCCATTCATATCATTTGGGATTCTATAGTTTCTCAAGATTCCAAGTTTAGAGTGTATTTGAATTTCATCAATGATAAAGAAAACATAGCCATCACAGCCAGAAGTAGGTGCACTATTTTGAATGAGACTTTAGCAAAGAAACCATCAGAGTGGGACCAAAATGATATAAACATGCTCAACTCCATCCCTACTACATAACTTCAAACCATTTGATTTAAAGATAGAACTACATTAATCATTTGGTCTAGGAGGGTTATTGCTAAACATAACCTATTGAAATCAATCCAAACCAAGGCAACGCATATGGAGCAAAGTGTGAAAGAGTTCAAGGATCTATTCGAAGAATTGTTTATTAAAGGCCTCCCACCATTTTGGGATGGAAAAGGAAAATTGAATGATCAGGAAGAATACAACGCTCACCTCACTCAGTGGAGAATGGATCACTCCAAGTTTGAAACCCTAGAGGAAAATTTGAAAGGAGCAACCTTGGTTGAACATCTGATTACAAATTTTGAGATTCTAAATCGGTTCAAAGTAGTGAAAATTTGACTACTATTCATGACATATGCCTCTTGCATTGACCTGGAGATCCTGATCAAAGAAATGATGGATTATGATATCCCTTTTGACTTGCAATGGAAGGAGATAGTACGGATGGGTAAGACAAAGTGTAGTTTTCCAAGGTCCAGTAAATGATGTCCAGGTGTCACTGAAGATGGAAGACCACGTGGAAGATCAGAGTAGAGAAAGTGGCGAGGAAAGGAACTGAAGCATCAAAGGAATCAAAATCCAGATCATGAAACATTTTCTTGCCAAATTATTGTAATCGGTTTCAAAAACTGAAACTGTCATTTGTAATCATTGCAATCAATTTTAGGAACTTAAATGTTTCATTTCAATTATTGTAATCGATTTCAAACCGAAGGAAATCAAATTGTATAAATGTTAGGGGTTCCAAATGTATTAGTGTTGGCAGAAGTGCAAGGGAATGATCTTAGCTATTTGGAACTTGAATGTAATTTTATGATGATGAATTGAATACACATGCATAAGTCTTGAAGTTTCCATGAAAATATTCTAATGGTCGTGATTTCTGTTTTTCCTCCTCTCTTTGTATGTATTTCCTGTATTTATGATTTCATTTTCACTGTCTTATGTTTAAATTGGATAGTCAAAGGCCCAGAATTCATCTTGTGATGTTCTTGTCTGAAGTAACTTAAACTATGTTAATTTCTTCCTAACTAATTTAGAATTCATTTATTTAATTCTCTGATGCGATTATATGTTTTCTTTTCTTCCTACACTCTGCAAATTTACAAATTATAACTCATATTTATTGCCTCATTTATCCTTTATCCTCTGGAAATTTCTACAGACCAGTCATTGCTTCTGTTCGTTTTCAAAAGTTTGACTCCATGGCCCTAAGTGTCCCTCCTCTTCCTTGCCAACAACATTATAAAAAAAAACCCAAACAACAAAACCTAGCCATTGATTGTCAAAGAAATACCAAGGGACAGGAGAGATCCCTCTTTGAGCTAAACACGATAGTAGCTAGCTCTAAAGTTTGTTTGTAGGTTACCTCTATCAATTTTTTATCAGCCTGTTGAGCACTCAACACACCCTAAAAAGCCTGTGTCAAATTTTACTTTTTGGGTACCATTTGATCTCTTGCAATGTCTGATTTCCACTTCAGTATGAAAATTGTTTCCTTTGTTTATCATTTTGTGTTTTCATGTTGAGTCTTTTAAAGTCTTTTTGAGCATGTGAAAATCATCATAACTTTAAAAGGGACTAACATTTACTTAAAGAATTGACAGTCGAAAATCTTCCTCAACACGCTTAAGAAGTTCGACATCGGGAAGGATTAGAGGTGACAAAAAATGCTTGAGAAGACCAAAGTATCTGATCCCCAATCTTCATTGGCTTCAGCAGATGGGAGTCTATTACATGACAGGCACCAATGTAAGAATATCATTAACGACCGATCCTCGTCGGTATCGAGAAGAAACAAAAAGAATAAGCGTCGCGCGAGTAAAGGAATGATATCGCCAATTGCCGACTTCTGAAATGTTTTCGACATTGGGGATTTACGAAGATGATAACCCACAAAGAAACTACGCACTTGAACTATCCCTGATCACTGATCCCCGATATGTTTTGGCATCGAAAATCCCAGGCTTATTTTAATACACAAGTGTTTTGTTTAAAAATCCAACCCCGACTGAAATGTATGGTCAAACTACCTATCCTCAGTTGCCACCTGTCATTGCCTAAGTGACTAGATTTACAATTGAGTTTTCCTTGGAGTCATTACTAGCTCCCGAGATCCACATTACACCTTGAACCAATTCTTCCACATCAACATCATGTGTCAAAACCCGTCGGCGTCGGAAGTTTTCTCAGGAGGCTACCAACAGAAACATACACAAGGATATCGTTGATTCCTGACCTGTCCACTGAGAAATGCGACGTGATGGGACATTTTATCTCTAAGATATGCTAGATATGATGCATTTAAAAGATTAATTAATTCCAAGATCGCGCATTAGTTTCTAATTTGTGCATAAATCAAAAGGATTGTTTAAGCCTGCCGATACAATGCATCTCCCTCCGTGCCTTCGTCGTCAACCAGCGTAGAATTTATTTGTAGAGATTTGATGGTAGGTTGTTTTGAATTGCATCCATTACTTGTATTAATTGGTTGATATGAATGGTAGGATCTCTCCTGTTATATTCTTTTGAGTCATTATGTATGAGCTTATTCTGTGTGAAAAGAAGTTCGGAGCACCCAGAGGAGCAAGACGAGCGATCCGAAGAAATCTTCCAAGGTAAAGTCAGTATTAAACAACAATTTTAGCAAGCATTATAGGTATGTACTATATTATTTTGTTTTATGCTTCATTTCATATGTTTTCATCCAACACTACTCTGTACACATGCCTAAAGGATCGTTTTCGGTAGCAGGAACAATGCCTCCGAAGAAACCCACCACCGGAAATCCCCAAGAGCACCAATGCTACAAGAACCAGAGGCGGGCGAAGGTTCCTCCCCAGCAGTTGCAAGGCAATTGAAATTTTCTCCAAAGTCGGTGCCCGCCATTAAGACAGCCACCAAGAAGGCTTTCGTCCAGCCCCCTACCTTTGGAGACACAGAGGTGAACATTGGGACCAAGACAATATTCCCGCACTGGGAAATTTTTTTTAAGAAAATTAAGCAGGAGGAACTCCCTGAATATACCCCGCACAACGATCCTGATACAAGAAGACTCAATGATGAAGCTCTCTCGAATGTTCGCAAGGCTTACCTGCACATGGTGGCGAGAAAGAATCTGGTTTTCCCCTGCATCGAACTCCCTTGAAGTGGATTATTGATCACACTAATGCATATATGTGTTTAATTAACTATGAAAATGGCAGATGCGTTGAGGTTTTCCCCTAGTTGAAATTCAAAATTACTACAAGCTCAGGGAGTCAGAGGAACGGTTGAACAATGATTTTGTTTTAAGTTTCTATCAGAAACATGACACCAGCAATATTATGGATTCCTGGTAGAGGGAGGATAAAAAGTTTACCAATTAGACCTCTGGTTGGTACTTGACGACCAACCTAAGGGAGCCTTACATCTATTTAATGGCACTCCTCTACCGATTGCATTGGGAGAAAGACTACACCAGGTTTTCGGAGGCTTGGATGCCTCTGGCTTATACCGTAGCCATTTCTGGAATAGGTTTTAGCTGGGGTGCAATCATCTCCAAATAGTTGAGCACCTACATACGACAAGCTCAGAAGCCGAAAGAGGGAGAAACCCCTTCCTTCTACATGGATTATTACCTACTGGATGTCATCTGTGCCAAGAATGTCTTTTCCGGAATGAACTTGAGATGGCATCCCTCCGAGCTCTCGGTCCATGTATACTTCGACATCTTATGGGAAAACAGGTACAAGAAATCCTATTCTCTTATCTGTGACCAGTTTATTCCACACATTTATTCTTTGTTGTTCAAGAAAGAGTGTCCAAGCCTATTGGATGTAGCCAAAAGGGTTGTATCGAAAGTAGGTCACTGGTATCTAGATGAGCGTGAGACCTACATCAGGGTTTTCAGTGCCACAGGGGCACCCCATCTGTTACCTGTATATGTCCCTGATCGGCTAGTATTAGGGGAAATTTGTTATCAGACCATTTTGCAAGGCTACAATGCCACTTTAGTAAAGGACAAGAAGCAGGCCTTCATACCTTATGGGTTTCATATTGGCTTCTACATGGTCAAGGACACTGCGCAGGCCAAGCAATAAGGGTTAATTCAATTGGAATTCTGATTCTAGACTGGCCATTTTTGCAAGCACGATCCCAAGGGTCTGGTCCTAAAACATGCATCGTGTGTATCATCATTTTTGCCTTATGCCCATGACTAGTTTGAGGATGAAATTTTCACTGAAAAGGCTCAAGACTGGGATGAGGCGGTGGCAAGGATGGTTGATCCTAAATCAACTAGGTTCAAGGCCATGAGTTGGGAGGAGAAAACAACGGCCTTGGAGAAAATGACTCAAGAACTCCTTAGGGCCAGAGAAGGAAGGGTAGCATATGAACCAGGCGAAGCGGTAGATGCTCCTCAAGAAGCCATCCAAGAAGAAAAAGTTTCTCAGGTATCCCCGGTACAAGTCAAGAATTTCCATTAGGTTCAAGCTGTATAGGGGATGGGGGGACTCATGTATCAATAGGCCTATTTGTTAATGAAGCGGATGCAAGATAACCTAGACCTCATCAGGTTGCCAAGGCTTCCAACCAATAGCCTAGAAGAAAGCCCAATAGAGCCAAGAGGCCCCAATTTCATAAACCTTGGTAACACCAATGGGTCATATGACCCTGAATCCACAATACCACCAGCCAAATTGCCCACATGCGTGACGAATCAACCAGAGACAAGCTGGGTATCAGTAGAAACAAGTGCTCCTAACCCTCTGACTGAGTTCATCAATGTATATAGTGACAATGATATCCTGGAGGCATATCAAAGGTTCCCTATGCATGTACAAAAAGAAAAGGGACCTGAGAAGACTACTTCCCCTGAGCCTGAGGTCCAAACCCTGGACGTCCCACAAAAGGAAAAAAAAGTTGAAAGTGGCCTCGAAACGAAAGGACCCGATGTGATGGAAACTAGCGCAGATAATGCGAAGTACAAGACCGAATCGGATGAGACAGAGGAAGGATCCCCTCAAAATGAAATCAACGATTCAACGACCAATGAGTAAGTAAGTAACAAGTTTGTGCTCGACGTCTGTACTCCACTCAATACTCAGGTCCCCAACAAGAGACAGGAAGAGGCCAAGCCCTCAGAACACAACGAGGGAGTTCAGGAACCCAACATTGAATAGGTATACACCATCGGTAAACTAGGGAACACACTCACATGGGGTGATCAGAAGATACCCGAGCTTGTAGGCGAAGTAGTAGATATCTATGTGATCTCCTACGATTGAAAAAGAAAATCCATCGTCCAAATAACCACAAAGAAAAGGAGGATCACATTGGATATGTATGGCGCTCTCGGATGCCACCCTGGACAGAGCCAAAAGAGATGAAAAGGGGTTGGTCACCGCCCTGAAGGAACTAGAACATTTATGCCACCTGGCTGAGTACTATCAGGGAGCCACTCAGACCACAGTATATCTGAGAAGCAAGTTCGAAGAATCTTACAACCAATTCACAAAAGAGCGGCGCCTTTTTACAATGAAGGTAGCTGAGTTCCAGGAGGACACTCTCATGGCACTCAAAACATGCAAGGATATGTAGTGATGGTATGAAAGGGAGCAACAAGTAGTAGAAAGACTCGAGTACATCGATGCAGTCCAGCAGGGTCGAGACAAAGAATTACATGGCATCTAGATGGTAGGAAAAAGTAGTCTTAATCGCATGAAGCGATCAGCTGAGTATTGGGCCAAGATGTCTCAGGACTCACATCGAGAAATTCGAGAGCAGTGGTCTAGATGCAAGAAACATCGGGGTAAAATCAACAAAGCAATGAAGGATATTGGACTTCCCAAGTTTGGAAACCACGACAACTTCGTCAACTTAAGCGACGTAGTCAAGTCGCATGCCAAGAAAGATTCATTGTGGGCTGCAGAGCTCACAAAGATGACCGACACGATGATAGGGCAAGTGCAATGATTTATGGAGCACCCAATTAAAGCTCGAACTATGCTACAATAGTTGAACACCAGTCTGGTGAAGTATCAGACGCATGCAATGGACATCAGAGGGATTCACGCAGCTCCGATGGAGCAACACATATTTCCATGGGCCCAAACTTGCGAAGAGTTGTTTATCAGTTGGTCTGAATATGAGAAAAGTCACCCTTTTCAAGGGATATCTTGATTTGACTGTTAAATAAACTGTTATAAGATGACGCCACGTGGTGAATTTTGTTTTGCTTAAATTGCACTTAGCCGTTATTTTCAATTGAATTTTACATTATAAATAAAGACATTGACCAATTAGTTAAGGGTCGATGGTTGTTGCAAGAACTCTTTCTTTCTAGTTGTTAAGAATTATTTTCAAGCTGCTATGAATTGAGAAGTCCTTCTGGACTAGAGACAAGTTATTTTCATCAAATGCATGTGATTGGACATGGCGAAGAGCTATCTCCTATCTCATTTCATGAATGATGTTGTAATGAGTAATATCTATTTAATCTATTGTCAAGCTATCTGGTGCAATATTTTGTTGTTCTTTACTTTAAATGATGAAGATGAATCGTTGTGTTATCATGTGATCAATGATTATGGTAGATAAATTATTTTTCTTGCCATTATCTTATTGCATATGTGTTTTCTTTCTGATAATTAGTTTCTCATATAGTAATTGAATGTTCACATGGTTAATGTATTAGTACTAGGTCGGTGGTATAGAACCGTAGTCTGCATGCTTGAGCAACGGGTTATCCCAAGTTCAGTCTCTTCCCCAGTAGTTATAACTTAATTTTGTTTGTCACCAAGTTGGTTTATACCGGATTACATCTCATATCAGTCCCACCCAAGAGAAAATAAAAAAAGAGGTAGTCCAAACTGAAGGAAGAGCCTTCACAAGAAAACATAAATCCCATCGATAAATTGGGTGGATTGCAAGATCTGGAGAACCATTCCACCATCAAACACTGTAGAGTATAATTGGGCCTCGATGGTGAGTTTGGTTCTTACTATTGAACCGAGGATCTAGGACCCATCAACACAGCCGAACAAATTTACAGAGTTCTAACATTCAGGTGTCGTTGCGGGGATCATAAGTGAAATATTCCCTGGGAAAAGAACGACTTAAAGCTTAAGATTTGATTCCTGAGGGTGACAATGAATCAAACACCTTATTGGATGAGACTAAATCTACCCTAGTGACTCCATTATAAACATACCAGTAGCATAAAGTAGTTTAATCTAGAAAGCGTGGCTCCCAAGAGAATTCATACCAGGAGAAACCCATACCCAGAAGTAGTAATCCCTGTGTCTGACCCTGAGAATATTGTACACAAAAGAAAATAAAGGCCAATAAGCCCAGTTTTGTGTCTAGATAGATATCTATCCTTTCCCAAAGAAGGAGTGACAATTATTGAATACCTTGATTTCAATTTGAAATTTGAGCAAACTCTGTTCAGAACTAAATCTGAGTCTTGTTTGAATGAGATTATCTTTGATAAGAAGAGGTTCCAAGATTTAATTTTATCTGCCTCTACTAGACCTCTTATGATTCATACTCAGAACCAACAACCACTTCAAGTTCTTACTGTAGCCATGACAACTAGTTTTTCCCCTCTTGTTCTACCTGCTCAATTACATGATATGCCCCGAGAATATAATAAGAGGATTAAGTTTTATGATGCAGAAGGCGACGTGTTAGCCCAAAAACACTTAGATTGGTTCAATGATTTTATAGACCTAGAAGAAGTAGATTTTGAATATGCAAAAATGAGGTTGGTTTCATAAAGTCTTGCAGGAGAAGTTAGAAAATGGTTCAGGGCTCTCCCACCAGCAAGTATCCAAAATTTTGAAGCCTTTGAAACGAGTTTTCTTGCAAAGTGGGGTGACAAGAAAAACCCCCTTCAGTTGCTAACCTAGTATAATATCATGAGAAGGTCACATGATGAAACAATTCAAGAGTTTTCAACTAGATTTATCAAAGTTTACAACTCAATTCCTACTGAAGTAAAACCTCATCCCAGGGCTGCTCAACTTAGATATGATGATTCCTTTCAAAATGATTTTTCTTTGTTGTTAAGGGAAAGAAGATCCACTTCACTGGATGATATGATGAGTGATGAAATATAAGTTGAAGTAAATTTAATGGCTTCAGAAAAGATCAAATATAATTCTGACAAGGACATGAACAAGGTTCAAGATAAGGCATATCCTTCAACCTCACAGTCATCAGAAGAGAGGTTTGAAATGGTGACGAAGACCATGGAGAAAATCATGGAGAGGATGTCTTTAGATAATAAGCCTAACACCATAGAACAGGATGATGTTCACCCAGAAACCAAAGGAGACCAGCAGTTCCACAAATTAGACAAAGAGATCAGAGGAACCAATGTGATCAACAAATAAGACCTCATTTTCAAAATAATTATATAAATGAAAATTTTGATGGAACTTTTGAAGACAACATGCATTGTTGTGATGGTAATGAAACATAGGTGTTTTTTACTAAAGAAAAACATGACCAGTTCATGGATGCAAATGAAATCTTCATGTAGGAAGATGATGAAAGGTTGTCAGTGGAAAAGGAAGATTACCAGACAGGGCTATAGAATGCCATCATGCAATTCCATAAAAAATATAATATTCGAAACAAAAAGGTGCCTACAAATCCTCCAAAGGGAAATCCTATCAAAGAATATCAAAATAAAACACCTTCTTCAAGTCAGCCTAAGAAAGACTATGTTGCAAAGGATGTTGTGGAGAAAGGAAAGAAGAAGGAAGAACTTCCAAAGAAAGTACCTGAATTAAGAAAGGAGACAGTCATCAAAGAGGTATAAAAAACCTCTTCTTCCTTTAACTTTGAAAGTGAGATGGCCAAAATTAAAATTTATGTTCCATTCAATGAGCTGATAAAGAATAGTGAATATAGAAATCAGATCATTAAGATGATCAAGATGGAAGAAACTTCTGACACTTTGAATATAAAAGATGATCATCCTGCCATCCTGCTTGGCCCACATGTAGAAGAGAGTAGTGAAGTTGATGAGATCCCTCCTTTCTATGTTAGTCTGAAGATTTATGGCATGACTTTGCATAATGTTATGTTGGATTCAGGAGCATCCCATAATCTTATGCCCAAGGTAGTCATGGATCAATTGGGTCCGGACATTACTAGGACTTACAAGGATATTTTCTCCTTTGATTCAAGGAAGGTGAAGTGCTTGGGCCTAATCAAAGATATGGTGGTATCTTTGTCTCAAATTCCAAAAAAAAATATGGTCATGGATGTGGTGGTTGTTGATATCCCTCCTAAATTTGGTATGTTGTTATCTAAGTCATGGGATGTAAATTTGAAAGGGTATTTGCAAATGGATATGTCATACACCACTATCCCTGTATTTGGTCAAGATAGGAGGTTGTACAGGGAAGTATTGCTCAAGTACATAATCAGTAACAAATCCCAGCCAAAAAACCATCCCATTTACTCTGTGGAGACTGAGATTGGTTCTTCCATTTTCTTTAATGACTCAGATTTTGAACAAAAAGTGACAGAGATTGATATGGATGCCAAAGACCAATCTGATCAGAAAAAATGAGGGAAGTTCAAAGCATCAAAATGATGCAGAAAATTGGATGTGGAATATGAGCTTCGATGGAGCTATCAACAAAGAAGGACCAGGGTCTAGTGTGTGGATTAACCTCCCCAAAGGAAGTACAAAACTGTGTTCTTATAAGCTCACTTTCGATTGCACAAACAACATGGCTGAATATGAGGCATTAGTGTTGGGATTGAATACTTTGAAAGAAATGGGTGCTAAGAGAATAGTTGTACATGGAGATTCTGAGCTGATTATCAATCAGATAAAGGGTATATACCAAGTAAAGAATCCTAGGCTGAGGGCCTATATAAATATAGTGCTTGATCTTCTTGAGAAATTTCCATAGTATAATCTTTCAATGATTCCAAGAGGGAAGAATCAGATTGTTGATTCCCTAGCTACTTCAGTCTTAGTCTTCAAAATCCCAATTTTCCCTAACAAAAAATATGAGATTAAGGTCAAGCACATGCCAGCAGTACCAGATAATATTAAGTACTGGCAAGTTTTCAAGAATGATAAACAAATAGAAAGTTTCCTCAAGATGGAGGATGAATTTGAAAATTTGAATATAGATGAGGAATATTATGGTGAAGAAGAAGATCCAGTTGTGTTCACAAATGATGGTTATTTCAAGAATTAGATTGTTGGTAAAGATATAATGCAGCTAAAAAATAACATCATTACCAAAGGCATGGTCCCATTGGATAAACTCTTTGACAATAATGATGTGGCTAGGAGTCCTAAAATTACTGTAAATGATGGAGATGTTGAGGATTGCAACATTGGAACTTAGGAAGATCCTAAGATCATTAAGTTGTCCAATACACTTACCCGAGACGTCAAGCAAAGGTATATCAATTTAATGAAAGAATTTCCTGATGTTTTTTCCTGGAGTTATGAATATCTGAAATTTTATGATACCAAGGTGATTCATCATGTGATTCCAATCAAAGAAGATCGTAAACCTTTCAAACAAAAATTAATAAGAATCAATCCTTTGTTGTTGCCCTTAATTGAGAAAGAGATAAAGAATTTGTTTGAAGCCAAGATCATAGTGTCTCTGAGATTTTCTAAGTGGGTGGCAAATCTTGTACCTGTCAGAAAGAAGAGTGGAAAGATCAGATTATGTGTAGAATTTAGAAATTTGAACAGAGTATCCCTAAAAGAAAATTACCCACAGCCTAAGATGGATCACATCTACAGAAGGTGGTTGGATATCAGAAAATGTCAATGCTAGATGGTTTCTCTGGGTACAATAAAATCATGGTACACCCCGATGATTAGGAAAATATAACTTTTACAACACCATGGGGCACCTTCATGTATGCCAAGATGCCTTTTGGGCTCATCAATGTAGGAGAAATGTTTCAAAGGGATATGAATATAGATTTTGCTAATGAGAAAGATAAATTTGTTGTTATTTACTTAGATGATATCACTATGAATTCAGTTTCTGATGAAAAACATCTTAAACATCTAAGAAGGACTTTTCACAAATGTAGAAAGTTTGGCATTTCATTAAACCCCAAGAAGTCTAATTTTGGCATGGAATAAGAGAAGTTGCTTGGGAACATTATTTCAAAGGAGGGAATAAAGATAGATCCCAACAGAGTTGAGGGAATCCTAAAAATTGGCACACCCAGAAGCAAAAAGGAAGTGCAATCTTTCCTAGGGAAAGTGAATTTTCTAAGAAGATTCATCCTTAACCTGACTAAAATCATAAATCATATCACTAATATGCTCAATAAAGGAAGTGAAATAAAGTGGACCCATGAAGCCAGAAAATCCTTTGAAGATATTAAAGTGGCATTGACCAAATCCCCGGTGTTGGCCAGTCCTAATTTTGAAAAAGACTTTATATTGTTTTATTTTGCCTCAGAGCACACCATTGTTGGTGTTTTATTACAAAAAGATGAACATAATTTTGAGAGGCCTATAGCATACTATATAAGGACATTGAGGGATTTCCCATTGAAGTATGATATCATGGAAAAGCAGGAATATGCACTAGTCAAGGGCCTAAAGTAGTTTAGAGTTTATATCTTGCATTCTCATACCACTGCCTATGTGCCCAACAGTTTTGTGAAGGACATTTTAACTCAGTCTGATCCTAAGGGAAAAAGGGGCAAGTGGATAGTTGTGTTGTTGGAGTATGACCTTGAGATCAAACCTACAAAGTTGATCAAAGGGAAAGGACTTTCCAAGCTTATGGCACAGACCAATTGTGAGCTCTTGGGAATTAACTTCATTGTTGATTTGTTAGTAGACTTAGAAGAAGAAACGGTCCCTCGGGTATCTAGAAAATTCCTTGACTCCCCATGGTACGCTGATATTTTTTATTTGTTGATAAATTTGCAGGATATTCATGAATTAAGCAAAACCAAGTCTAGGTTTTTGAAGCTAAAAGCAACAATTTTTTGTATTTTAAATCAATCTCTGTATTGGAAGGATCGAGGAGGATTATTGTTGATTTGTTTGTTGGAAGGAGAAGTAGAAAAAACCATCAGATAGTTTCATAAAGGTGATTGTGGAGGGCACCATTATTGGAAAAATACTGTGCACAAGATATTGAGGGCTGGGTTCTATTAGCCTAGCATTTTTTCCGATGTCTACAAAGAAGTTTCAAGCTGTCATGAATTCCAAATTTTTGATGGAAAGAGAAAATTGCAGCCTTTACCCTTGAATCCCATCTCTATTGAAGCACCTTTTAGACAATGGGGCCTTGATTTCATAGGATAAATTCATCCACGGTCCTCATCTAGGCACAAGTGGATACTGACAGCCACATATTACTTCACCAAGTGGATTGAAGCAATTCCCACTAGGCAAGCCACATATATTGTTATCATTCAATTTTTGGAGAACAATATTTTGCCCAGGTTTGGTTTTCCAATCAAAATCATTACAGACAATGCAACAAAATTTAAGTTCAAGAATATGGAATTTTTGCAGTGATTACAATATAACTCTTGTCCATTCCACATATTATTACCCTTAAGGTAATGGGTTGGCCAAATCATCCAATAAAATCCTAACCAGAATTATCAAGAAGTTGTTGCAAGATAAAAAAAAGGATTGGCACAAGAACCTCATCCATGCACTGTGGGATGACATGATCACTACTAAGAGGTCTATTGCCACTTCACCCTTCCATATTGTGTATGGCACAAAGGCGATATTTCCTACTTCATTGGGATTGCCAGTGATGAGATTGTTACAGGAGAAAGATGTTGAACCAAATGCCACCCAAAGGAGAACATATGAACTAATCAATGTCCAACAAACAAGAGATAAATCCTTCAACAACTCTCGACTGCATCAAGATAGGATTAAAAAGGATTTTGACAAGCATACTAAGGAAGATGATTTCAAAGTATGGGATTTGGTATTGAAATTGGATTCCAAAAATGAAGACAGAGGAAAGCATGGGAAATTTGACCATCTGTGGCTGGGACCTTTCAAAATTGTGACATACCACGGAAATAATGCCTATCTGTTACAAGAACGCAATGGAGATCTGTTACACGGGATGACTGTGTACAGGGAGAATATAGTGGATAAAATCATGGAGATTTGTGGTTGAGCTGATGCTAAGATCTTGGATGATGAGATGCTACAGTTGTAGTGGATTTGGTCACAAATCCCAGGAGTGCTGGAACACAGGAAGAAAGTCCATGATGAGAACTTCACATAGCATGTCTAGAAGAAGGAATGAAGTAAGGAAGGGAGACATCTTTGAAAAGATGGATTCTCAGAGCTCAATTTCTGAGGAGAAGAGACACCTACAGAAGTGGGTGAAGAATACAAAGTAGCCATAATAGAATGAAAGACTGAAGGGAAGATCAAGTAAGTCATCTATTGAGGCATACGCGGGTGACAGTGGTATCAGTCGTGTACATACGCAGGCTGACCTTGTATAGGTCATGTACATACGTGATCTGTTGTGCATCAGGCCGCATATATGTGGTAAAGCCTTGGGAAAAAGGCAATGCACATGGGTTGCAACATGATGTGATGGTATAACTCTGTGTTGCAGGGTCTGACATTATTTGTTGCAGGTTCTGACACTATTTGTTGCAAGTTTAAGTGTTCATCTATTGGATTATGTAAAATAAAATCTTGGGTGTATGTAACTAACCCATGAGTATGGATTGATGTTGATATGTTGGTGTACATGGCTAGTACATATTTGAGTTTCATTGATATATCTTATGATGTATTTGTTGGAAAAATTGATACATGCACTTGGCATATGGATGGGCTACATATTGGGACATGTAGTTGGTGAATTGATGAAGTGATCATGTTGTACATCATTAATGATCTATAGTTGATGCATGATTGGCACCTTGGTAGAGGCACCCACTAGCAGTTTGATTGACATGGAGGATTTGGCATACATATATGAGGATTCATCATGTTGTGGTATTGATGCATCGTTGATGTACCTGCTTGATACATGTTGATATGAATGTTTGGTACATTCATAGATGGCACATGCTTAATAATAGTACACCATTGGTATTAATTGATTAGCATAAGAAATTGGTATTTGTTTGAGATACATGGTTATGGCACTTGGTTCATGGTGGAGACATATCATGAGTGATATGCCACTTGTTTGGCATATTGGTAGATGCACATTATTTGGCATGTTGGTAGATGCACATGGTTGGCATATTGGTAGATGCATATGGTTGGCATATTGGTAGATGCACATGTTGGCATATGGTGGATACATTCGATCAATGATATCTTTTTAGCACTGTTGAAACAGGCTTTAACTTTATTATCTCTAACATAAAACTTCATATTTTTCTAATATGGAGCCGCCTTAACTTTTCTAATAAGGAAAGAGATAAAACTTTTATTTTTTGGGATTCGGATTTTCATAAGGTATAACCCTCGCTATCAGTTCCAAAAGCTCGGTACCAAAATCCCTACAGGCATTATTTTTAATAATAAAAGGCAGAAAACTAAAATGTTTTAAAGTCCTGACGCACGTTCTATAAAGTACTTTTAATCATGATTAATTAAACCTTAAAGGAGTTGATTAACAACCCATTAACCTTTCGGGATTCGGGTTTACTCAGAGCAATGTGTCTTCAATGCATATCGATTCATGAAATCCTGATCCCCGATTTCCCAAAAACATGGAAGTTAGTTATTAATCTTGATTAATAATATTACTAATACAAAGGTTAAGGCCTAAACTAATCTCATCGTGATTTCGGGATTCGGGGTTTAGTTATGACATACCTCATGGAAGCAATATCTATGAAACCCCGAAACGCAAAGTCCCGACTCATAACCAATGTTTAAGATGAACTAACTTTGTTTTAAAATCACAATTAACGGTAATTAAACTTTTTTAAGTATTTTCATATTTCAGAATTCCATTGAATGTGATCTTTTGAATTTTAAATTTAGAATTGCCAAAATATGACCATATTAATAACGGATAACTAATGATTTTTGTGACACAAATGCGTATCTCCAGAAATATTCTCTTCATTAAAGGTATTAATTTCTTATCAGCTGCGTCAGTACTTTCACCATAAAATGAGTTAAAGGAAAATTAAAGGTCTAGGTTTCGAATCTTATTCTTGTTCTTTCTATCAGGAGTAAGTCGCATTCAGCCAAGCTTATACACCTCTCTTCTATGATAGGCTTTTGTTCTAACACGAAAGTTATGGAACTAAAGAAGTCACCTAAGAAGAGTGAAGATACAACTGGTATTTTTAGCCCAAAGGGAGATGTCATATCCGACACTACGCCACATGCTATTGAATCGATCAAATCTTGGAGACAAATCTATGAAATTTTGGACTACGAAATCAAAAATTCCCCTAATGATTCCGAGAATCGCCTTTGAAACATAGCAGAATCATAGCTTCACAAGATTGCAGCACTCCCACGGCTCATGATGTACAATGCCATGGTCAGTTGGGCTTTAGAAAAGATTGATATTCTGATGAGAAGCATTTTAAACAATCAACGGGTCTTTATCGGCTCATTCAGACTGGAACATATTCAAGTAATGTACAAACTCTCACCCAATCCTAAATACATTTACAATGTCGAATTTATAGCTGAATTTTAGAGAAAGGAATGTACCGAGGCAAACCAAACCTACCCTAACATAATCAAAGGTTGGTGGGGATGTCCATCAAAATTTAGGGCCGATACCAATGGAAATTATGACACGGCTTCTTTGAATGAGTACATGGTTTATGTAGCCATGATGTTGTGCAGACTCTTCGGCAAAAAGAGTCACTGTCATTTCCCCGTAGAATGGGTGCCCTTTTTAGAGGATGCACAGAAGGATATAGTTTTAACTAGAGAAAGATTTTATCTGATAACCTAGCCAAAGAGGCTTCAGATTACAAAGCTGTGAGATCCAAAGGTCAACTAGTGGCCTTTTATATGTTTTTTTTTTTTTTGTGTGTGTGTCTGGAGGAATCAACAACTAGTTGGGCACATGCTCGCGTTACACGTGGCCGTGTTATCCAAACGCTACCACTATAACCTCCAGGTGTGCCCATGATTCCCCTTACGCGGCACACAAGGTAAGTAGGGGGGAATTGAACTCGAAACCTCATGGAACTTCATTTTCACGGCACTTGCCAATTGAGTTGCCCCCCCCGAGGGCGTGGCCTTTTACATGTTGGCATACATCATGGACGCAATTTGTTTTATGACTCCATTCCCCTTGATGAATTGGAGTTGGAACATAACCTACCCTGAACCCATTCACGAGTATCACTCTAAGTTATGGGAAGAAAGTGCTAAAAATTCGTTTTACAAAATCTATCATTTCGTAGTAATACCAATGCATAAAATGTTTTATGGCTGTGACCCCCTCACATTTCTGATACAGTCTCAGAAAACCTCAAGGAAATAGTTGACTGGTTCATTGAAGAAAGCTTCTCCTATATCAGGGTTTATGGTGCTCAATCCCTCCTCATGCACTTCCAAAATTCCTCTCGGACAGACTGGTGTGTAGGGAAGTAGTTCACCAAATAGTGAAAGGCGGTATCGGAATAGATCTAAATATGGCTCAAAAGAAGTCCTGGCCAATCTTCCCTGTATATATTGAAAATTTTCATTACAAAACTTGGGTCATTCCAAGGTGGAAGCAGAAGCACTTGAAGAAGTCAAATTGGTAAATATTGAGCACAAAAAGCACGATCCTTATCAACTAGTGAACAAACACATGATAGACTGCAATATGAAAGATTATAAACATGAAAATTCTTCTTATGATGGTATGTTCAAAGAGGTCAAAACCTACGAGGAGGTATTAAACAGAGTACAAGCATTATCACCCGACTTACAGACCAGTTTTATGACTTTCCAAAGTCACAGGTGAAGTTGTTTACCAAAGGTACTGCAAGGTGAATCCACGACTCCCCCTCCAGTGAAGGAAGAACCTCCCCCGGGTTTTGAATCAGAGCTACAGGATAAAGCAAATACAAAGGAAAATCCGAAGGAGACTGAAATGCCTTCACAAAGAACAGAAGTTCCACAGACCGAGAAATCAGAGTCAGATAAAGGAAATGAGTTTGAAACATCCCCAAACACCCTGGTGACATTCCCAAAAAAGTAAGAGGAACGAAATCAACAGAGATGGGAAGCCCTATTACTTCTTTGACCCCTTTGCAGTTTACTTACGTAAACCCCCAGATGGAAGCTCTATATGTTAGTGATATTGAACCCATTTCTAGAGACAATATTCCTTCATTCGATTATTTTTTCAGTAAAAAGAGGAAGGTTGTCTTGAAATAGGAAATGCATCCAAGAGGAGATGCGATGATAAAGAAACATAATTTCATCATAGATGGACAAAATCTTGAAAAAGAGGATTTCTCTACAGAAGTAGCAGGCTCAATGGGAGCCTTGGCAACAACCAATTTATACTCTGTAGGTAACAACAGAAAGATCAAATGATAGCCCAACTACAAAGTCAATTAAAGGAGACTAAAAGAAATATCAGTCAAGAAATAAACAAAGGGCTAGAACAAGCTAGAGTCAGTGACATACATGAGATTCAAATGCTAAAAGCAAGATTAAATCAAATGAACATGAAGATATAGGTTAGTCAAGGACAAGTCCTCCACCAGGAAGAAATGAATAAACAATTATAAAATAAGATGAATTCAATTCAAAATCAAGTGGTAGAGATGGAAGTTTTTCAAGCCCAGGTTTTGGAAATACATGAAAAAATAGAAAAAGAGAAACAAAGAGTGATCTCCAAGCTAGAAATTATTCAGAATTACTTTCAGGAGGCAAGTAAATCCTTTGATGGTATTCTCTTGAAAGAGAGAGAATCAAAAGTAGCCAAGACCACTTTTCAAAAGGCAGCGACTCTTTCAGCAAAAGAAGAAGTCGAAAAAACTCGAAATCTATCTGTTACAGAGCAGATTAAAGGGGATATAATACTCAAGGTATGGGAGGCAAACCTTGCCAAAAAAAAGAGAATAAAGAAAGAGGTTAATGATGATTGCCAAGGAATTTTTGACCTTCTAGATAAAGCTTCATTGAACATTGGAAGAGACAACTGTCCCCGGTTGTTAGGACAAATTAACATTGGGAGGCATCAATTAAATTTCAAGGAAAATCTCGATGGAATTCAAATAGAAATCTCACAAATAAAGGTAATTGATGTCACACAAATTAATAGGTGGATGGTGAAGCCGAATTTAAAGTTACAAACTATTGAGTTTACAGGAAAGATAATTGAAGATTGTCTACCAAAACTACAAAGAAAATTCTTCTTATTTGAGGCAAAAGATATTCTAGAGGCTACTAGAGTTTTGGTGCAGTTCCTGGGAAAATGTATTAGTTGTCTCAAAACAGAAGAAGGAAGTTTATCAACAAAGAAATAAAGTATTATTTTGAAAGTTTTCATCATCGAAATTACAAAGAAGATAAAGATAGAAATGTAAACGGTTCAATATTTCAAATTTATGTAACCGTTAGCCTTCAGAAGTTAGTTAATCACCAACAGAAAAAGAATTTAGTGATCATGTATAAATATGATTTCACAAGACTGAAAAAAAAAAGATTTTTGTTTTGGAGCCAATTGTACTAGAAGTTTTTCTCATTTACAGTGATAAAGATAATGCAGAAGAGATTCTGAATTCTGTTAACTTGAGTTTATGTGTCCCTTTACTTTGTTTTCAACATCTTTCTTTTCATGTCTTTCTAATGAACGACCAGCTACCGTTTAGCACAAACTTCTACAATAGTTTGAATTTATTTGATTATCTAATCATTTACAGATTTTCCTATGTGATTGTTATCAGCAGTTTCAAGACCTGTAGGTCATTTGGATGGTTACATTTTGTACTTCATTAGAAATTTCGTTTTTCTTCCCTTCTTCTGTTAGGATATGAGATTCGTTTATGGTTAAAGCCTCATATTTTCAACAGCTTTATGTTTTTTCTTCTTCCATCATTCTCAATACTCTTACTTATTTCAAGTATAGGAAATGGCCTCTAATGTTGTTATGTTATTATTTTAAATTCAAAAACTCCTTTTTTTCTATCTTTCAAAACAGAGGTAACATAATCTTTGAAATTTTTATAATTTAATAAAGTTTTACCCCTCATGACTGTCCCCAATACTAGACATCCTAACATAGAACCCAACCCTACAGATCAAACTAGTATTGCTTTGAACTTATTTAATACCATCCTACAAACAACAAATACTCGGGTCGAGTTAGAATGTTTGTGGGAAATTATTGAGAGAGATATCAGAATCCAAGAACAATGGGAAGCTAGATAGAGACAGTTGAGGAATCAACTATGATTTACCATTCACAGATTGATATTTTACCCCTTAACTCTCTCTATATTTTTTGGATGCCTTGATGGTATACTTTAGAGCCTTAAAGTATAAACTCAGGAACAACATCTTTTTGGCACCATTGTCGGGGAACGAAGACACAAAACTTTTCCCTAGGAAGAACGACATTGACATTTTCTTTATTTGATAGTGAACAAAGATCGAAAAAACTTCTAAGGCTACTTTCATATTTCAATTGAGGACTCCACGATAAGTAAATTGGCTTTTAGCCAAAAGAACACCAGAAAGAACCCAGATGACAAGCAAACCTTGCCAGTTTCTGATTCGGAAAATATTTTAAAATCACGAAGATCCCTTAGAAAAATCGTTTCGACCACACATATTATTTTTCAACCTAATTCTACACAGTTGAAAATTAGGGGAATACTTTATAGATCCGTCTCGCTCCCCCCTTCAACCTATACGTTCTCTTTTCCCGAAATGTACACCCCTACTACCAAGTACTTTGACAAATTCCCTATATATCTTGATTCAACCCCCGTTGATTCTCCGATATATTCACCTTATGAGTCTGGAGAAACAAGTTCTTTTCTTATTGGGCCTTCTTTCTCTAGTTCCCTTTGCCTTGATAATCAGTTCCCCACAACCTTTCGGTCACATTCAAGCACCACTCAAAATCTACCAAACTTCCGTGAGATTTCTCCTCATACACTCCGAGTTTCAGCCTCAAATCCATCAATGGCTGCACACGGAGGCGCGGGAGCTAGAGGCGGTGCCGCAGGAGGACCAGTAGGTGGCCAAGTACCACTCCTTGGAATATTTTCTAAGGTGGCTGCCAGATATTCCCCTCTTTTCCTCCCGATCCCCCTACATGACCTTCCCATAAATTACATGAAAATTCTTCCCAAATTCACAGGGGAAGGAGACTTAATCGCAAAAGAACACATCAATTTCTTTGAACAATTTGCTGACATCCTCGGAATCAAGCATGAAGATGTCTATTCTAGACTCCTCATTCAGACTTTCGAAGGACAGGTGAGGACCTGGTTCTGAGCCTTGACAGCGGGATCTACAAGGTCTTACGAAGAACTTGAAAACTCTTTTATCAAACAATGAGGAGAAAGGATATACCACCTCTATTAGCTAACTGAATTTGGGGCTCTCAGAAAGAAAAGATTAGAATCAGTTCTTGATTCCACTCAAAGGTTTAACAAGTTATATAATAAAATCTCAGTCGAGGTCAAACCTTCTCAACCCACAGCGAAAGTAACTTTCGCTGGAGCCTTTGACCCCGATTTCGCTCTATTATTAAGAGAAAGGATATCATTAGATCTCACCAAGATGCAAGATGATTCCCTATAAATTGAATCGAACATGATGGCATCAGGAAAACTAAAATCCAAAGTAGAAACCGGGAACAAAGAAAATAGAAAATTCAAAGAACAAGGTGGATCCTCTGGATCGGGGAAATTCTCGGGAGATAAAATAGACGATATGGCTAGGATAATTAAAGAGATGTCAAATAAGATCTCATAAATGGAACTCGATCAATTAGAAAAAAGATCATTTTCCTAGGAAGGATTTCAGAAGGAATCCTGATCCTCAAGCCCCACAAAGATAGATTAAGAATGAGGATCAAAAAATCCCAACCCCCTTCAAGAGTGAAAACTTCATTGGAGGGGAAGACCTAGAAGATTTTGAAGAGTTAGATGAGGATATAAACAATCTTGGTGATGATAGTCTACAACCCTATTTATTGAGACAAGATTATGAAAAATCCTTAAATAAAGAAAATAGAGAGGAAGATGACGTAAACAACAGAACTTCTGAAGATTTGACCTATCAGGGTATTGTAGATGATATAATGGCCTAACTGCACCATAAATAAAATTTAATACCTAGAAACAAGAGTCTTCCAACCACCCCAATGAAAAAAATCATGTCGAGGGGCGACACTTACGAAACAGTTCCAAAAACCATTGAGAAGCAGACTGCGAAAACCAACACCGTTGACACACAACTTGTCCAGCCAAAGTCAATCGGAACACCCGCCATTAAAACATAGAAAACACAGGTCCCTGTGAGTGAAACCAAATCCACACCACAAAAGAAAGATGAAAAGAAGGGAATGGAGGCCCAAAACATAGAGAGTGAAAAATCTATGGGAAGTTTTAGTCTGTAAAATGAAATAAACAAAATCAAGATTCCTATACCTCTTGTCGAACTGGCAACAAACCCTATATACAGAAAACAAATTGCCAAGATGATTAGTTTTTCAGAAAATGAAAGCCAAGCCGATGTCATTAACTTAGAAGATGACAAGCCTAACATAGTTTTCGGTCCACATTTAGAAGGCACCAAAGACATTGTCGCCCCCTTATATATCACGTTAATCTTGTTTGACCACCTACTCCATAACTGCATGCTAGATTTTGGAGCATCCCACAACGTAATACCTAAATCCATTATGGATAAATTGGGTCTCAAAATCACTAGGCCTCATGGATATTTATATTCATTCGATTGAAGAAAAGTTAAATGTATAGGCATGATAAAATACTTGGTGGTAAATCTGGCACAAATACCTGCAAAAATCATTCTAATGGATGTAGTGGTTGTCGATATTCCTCCGAAATATGGTATGTTGTTATCCAGGTCCTGGGGCACCAATCTTGGAGGATCTCTCCAGCTTGACATGACATATTCTATGATTCCAGTTTTTGGAGGACAGTTCACACGCCTATATAGTGAAACCAGGTTGGAATCCATGGTAAGTGACTCACACAACCCGAATAACTACCCTGTATATATCGTTGATCAAGATTTAGGTAATTGTATTTTATCCATTGATGATGATATTGATGTATGTATAGATGAAAGTTGTACAGAAGTGAAAACAGAAAAAGAAAAAATTAAAAGGGATGTATATAGCACTGGTGTGTGGAAAATGTTTTTTGATGGCGCTTCATCCTACTTTGGAGCTGGAGTTGGGGCACTCCTTGTGGCCTCTGATAATCAATTCATGACCCCCTTTTCCTATAGGCTATGATGGAATGTGGACCACACTAATAATGTATACGAGTATCAATCCTTAGTGTTAGGGTTAGAAGCCGTTAGGAGAATGAAAATAAAAACCCTCGAAGTCTTTGGTGATGTTGAGCTAATCATAAAATAGGTAAACCGACAATACCAGGACAAACATCCTAGGTTGATATCTTACAGGAATTGCATTTGGGATCTGATCAAAAATTTCTTCTCCTCTGTCAATGTGCACTACATTCCAAGAACCAAAAACCAACAGGTTGATACGTTAGCCAAAGCAGCCTCAACTTTCACACCTCCCACTACTTTTAAACCGAAGTACCATATACAAATGAGACATAGGCCTTCAATACCAAATAGCATACATCATTGGCAAGTTTTTGAGGACGATGAACAACTTCGCAAATTTTTAGAATCAATAGATGAGTTCTCTAAAACGCATGCTGACCAAGAAAACCCAAATGATACTATTTGGATCATGTAGGAAGGGGAGGATCCCCAAGAATTACACAATAAAATCGCTAACCACCGAATGTTGGTTCTAAAAAATAATCAAATCCCCAAGGGCCTGATTCCCTTGGAAAGGTCATTTAATCAACATGACATCCCTTTGAAATCCACTTTACAGCCTTAGCCAGAGGAGGTTGAGGACTGTGACATAGGTACCAAAGAAAATCCTTGGTTGGTGATACTATCCAAATACCTATCCCCAGAAACCAAAAGTAAATATGCCGAGCTTCTTAGAAAATATAAAGACATTTTCGCTTGGCCTTACGGTGAACTGAGAACTTATGATACTTCTATAATCAAACATAAAATTCCTTTGAAACCTGGTGTCAAGCCTTTTAAGAAGAAACTCAGACAGATAAACCCTATGTTTCTACCAGTGATAGAAAAAGAAGTTAAAAAACTCTTGGATGCCAAAATCATTGTCCCATTAAGATATTTCGAGTGGGTAACTAATTTAGTGGAAAAATTAGACTGTGTGTTGATTTTAGGAAGCTGAACCAATCATCACTCAAGGACAATTACCCATTGCCTAAGATGGACCACGTTTTAGAGAAAGTAGTTGGAGCTAACAGAATGTCGATGATTGATGGTTTTTCAGGTTACAATCATATTGCAGTACACCAATATGATAAGGAAAAAATGGCTTTCACTACCCCTTGGGGTACCTTCATGTACGATAAAATGCCTTTTGGCTTGATGAATGCAGGGGAAACCTTCCAGCGAGCCATGGACATCACCTTCGTGAGCGAAAGAGATAACTTTGTTTTTATCTATCTTGATGATCTGACTATTTTTTCAAAATCCGATGCAGAACATCTAGTGCACCTGAAGCAAACTTTCGAGAAATGTCGTAAATTTGGTTTGTCCCTTAATCCCAAAAAATATCATTTCACTATGCAAGAAGGTAAGATTTTAGGTCATATAGTGTCTAAAGATGGAATCAAAATCAATCCCAAAATAATTGAAGCAATATATACTATAAACATCCCTAGAAATGTAAAAGAAATTCAGTCTTTCTTAGGAAAAATAAATTTCTTGAGAAGATTCATCCCTAACTTCGCCGAAATTGTGAAGTTGATCACATATATGTTAAAAAGTAACAATGAGACGAAGTGGAAAAGTGAATCCAAAGCATATTTTCAATGAATCAAGAAATTTATCGGCGAAGCGCCAGTCTTGGCAAGTCCTGATTACACAAAAGAGTTTCTGATTTTTTCATTTGCTTCCGAACACACTATCGCAGTCGTATTGTTACAAAAAAACGAGGAAGGCTTTGAACAACTTATTTCATTTTTCAGTAAAATTCTTAGAGATGTTGAGTTGAAATATAATATACTAGAAAAACAAGCTTACGCAATGGTGAAGGCTCTCAAGGCTTTCATAATGTACATATTACACTCGAAGATCATAGCCTATGTCCCTACAAGGTCTTTTAAAGATATACTGGTTCAGTCAGATAGTGATGGCAGAAGAGGCAGATGGATAGCTAAGATTCAGGAGTTCAATCTGGAAGTCAAACCAACAAAACTCATTAAAGGCCAAGGTTTGGATAAATTGCTAGCCAAATCAAAATTGCAGGCATTCAGAATAAATCAGCTGCAAGAAGATGAGGGTTTTCTAGAGATTAATGAACTCGATTTCGCTACACCTACAATTGAGATTCAAGACAAGTTTTCTACTTCAGTCTGGTACTGTGATATTGTTTCTTAACTCTTGACTCTTCAATTTCCTAGTGAACTAACCCCATCTAAATCCAGGAAATTGAAGCTACATGCTATAAAATATTGTATTATAGATGGAAAATTATATTGGAAAGATCCCCCTGGGTTTCTTGTTGAGTTGTTTAGTTGAGACCGAAATTGAAAAGGTTATAAATGAGTTCCATGAGGGAGTGTGCGGAGAACACCACGCTTGGCGAGCTACAGCTTATAAAATCTTAAGAGCTAGATATTACTGGCCCAAACTATTCACAGATGTAAACACTAAAGTCCGAACTTGTACTCCCTGTCAGTTTATAGGTAAACAGAAAGTCCCAGCTTTACCTCTAGTTCTAGTTAAAACTGAAGCCCCTTTTTAGCAATGGGGCCTTGATTTCATCGGAGAGATTCATCCACATTCCAGTGCTCAGCACAAGTGGATCCTAATTGTAACGGACTTCTTTACTAAGTGGGTGGAAGCTATTCCCATGAGAAGTGCAACTGACTCAGTAGTAATCAATTTTCTGGAAGAAAATATTGTATTCAGATTCGGTTGTCCCCGAAAGATAGTCACGGATAATGCGCAAGCATTTAAATCAATGGCTATGATAATATTTTGCCAAAAATTTAACATCATATTAAGACACTCCACAAATTATTATCCACAGGGTAATGGTTTAGCTGAGTCATCTAATAAAAGTCTGACAACCGTGATAAAAAAAATCTTGACTGAGAACAAGAAAGCGTGGCATATCCATTTGAAATACGCTCTATGGGCCAACAGGATAAGTACCAAAAGGTCAATTGGGATTTCCCCTTTTTAGATGGTATATGGCACTGATGTCATTTTACCAATCAATCTTGCTCTGCTAGTAATGAAACTTTGGCAAGATTCAAACGAAGAACCTAACGACATTACCAGGAGGTCAAACCAGCTGGTTGAAGTTCAGCAAAATAGAGCTGAAGTAAATGAAAAGTTGTAGAGATATCAGGATAAAATGAAGGCTTTATTTGATCAAAAAGCTAAGGATAGAGATTTCCTCCCTGGAGATTTGGTACTAAAATGGGAAGCCAGAAGAGAAGACACTGGAAAACATGGCAAGTTCGATTTGATCTGGTCTGGCCCTTATATAATCTCGGCCTCAGAGGGAAAAAATGTTTTTTCATTAGAAAATCTCAATGGAGACATTCTTGGTGTCTCTGTAAATGGGAGATACCTTAAACATTACATGCAATAATATGTTTCCGAACTCTCATTGTACATACCGATTTTTTTCATGTTTTCTTTATAGTTACATTGCTTTCGGTAAGTTTTATTCTGTAAATAAAAAAAATAAATCAGAAAATGTAAATACAAAACAATTCAAAATCTAGCAGTTCACAGGATTTGTATGAGTTTCTGACAGTTATGAATTTATGACAGTTATCAGGTCATCTTATTTGTAGGAAAATTGTCAAGGACCCAAGAGATCAACTATACTAAAAGGGTAATCTGCATGAATAATCATGATAAATACTTCCCAAAAAGGTAATAAGTAAACAGTCTTCTAGATGAAAATACAAAGAACTACTAAGGTATGAAATCTGACCTGAGAACCTGAGTTAAAATGTCCTAAGAGGTACCAATGAGTGAGACACTAAATTTCACGACGGTTAATGTGATACTAGATTCCTAAAAAAAAAAAAAAACTTTAAAAATTAGTCGTTGGCACTCCTAAGTTTCCGAGGTTCTTTTACCTTTTCCC
>JZKD02S2064550.1:357690-369624 GCA_000966675.3 Picea glauca
TAAGAGGTACCAATGAGTGAGACACTAAATTTCACGACGGTTAATGTGATACTAGATTCCTAAAAAAAAAAAAAAAACTTTAAAAATTAGTCGTTGGCACTCCTAAGTTTCCGAGGTTCTTTTACCTTTTCCCCTTGATCCTTATCGAGCTTACTCTTCACCTGGCTCTGATTATTTTCCGATAAGTCTCTAGAGGAAAGAAATGTCTCATCTTAACTTCAGAAACATTCAGACTAACTTTCAAAGCGAGGATAGGTAAAATTCTATGTTTTTCCTAAAATTTGACTGAACCGGAAGTATGTCTGGGATAATCCTAACCTTTTTAGTCATTCTAGTGGGAATAAACTGATCGGTTTCTCTCAAGGAAAGTCCCTAAGAAATATTAATAATTTTTCCCCAAGATTCTCCCTAAACTCAAAAGTCTCTGAGGGCCAAAATGAAAATTAACCTAGAGCGATTTAAATAAGTTGACAGACTTTTGCTCTAAAAGTTTTAAGCAATATATTTTCCTGAGTATGTTACATACTGATTGATTGCCCCCACTTCATAACAAAGGTATATATAGATAGATGGTGAAAGGAAATTCATTATTGATTTCCCCCATCTAATCTAAAGAGATGATGAAAGGAAATTCATTATATGATTGTCCTCATCTTGGCATTTAAATGCTAGAAAATAATGAAGTGGTGAAAGGAAATTCAATGTGGAAAATCTAATAACTTCACCGGAGTACTGAATAGGATCGCTGACAGTGAAGCAAAATCTTCATATCTGACAAGGTTGTTATACACAAATTGCAAGATGCTCTGGTAATTTTTCTTCTTTCAGCCAGATTACGCTTTAAGATTATGGGATTCCCTTCTGTTAAAAAGGAAAAAAAAAAAAAGTTGGAATCACTTTACCTTGATGCGAATATGATCAAATAAAAACTGGTAGAACGACTAATCTTGTTTCAATTATATTGCACAAATCTGAGGTCAGTTTTAGAAAGGGGAATCTATGTGAGCGTATCTCGAGATTGTCGGATGTTTTAATCTTGAAAAGTTTTCCGAAGTTAAGGTTGAAGTCTTTATCTTCCTGGTTGGGTTTTTACAACTATGTCTCACAGACTGGAATAACTAACCCCATTTACCCAATAAAGGCACTAAGTCTACATGTTCTCCCTATCCCACAAGGAGACAAGGTCCCCAATTGGAGCCTATGTTGAAACAGTTTTTAACATTATTATCTCTAACCTAAAACTTCATATTTTTCTAATATGGAGTCGCCTTAACTTAAAAAAAAAAGAAAAAAGGAAATAACTAAACCTTTTCTTTTTCGGGATTCGGATTTTCATAAGGTATAACCTTCGCTATCAGTTCCAAAAGCCCCGTACCAAAATCCTGACAGGCATTATTTTTAATAATAAAAGGAGGAAAACTAAAATGTTTTAAGTCTCGATGCACGTTATATAAAGTACTTTTAATTGTGATTAATTAAACCTTAAAGGAGTTGATTAACAACCCATTAAAATTTCGAGATTCGGGTTTACCCAGAGCAATGTGTCTTCAATGCATATCGATTAGCGAAATCTCGATCCCCGATTTCCTGAAAAAATGGAAGTTAGTTATTAATCTTGATTGATTAAATTACTAATACAAAGGTTAAGGCCTAAACTAATCTCATCATGATTTCGGGATTCGGGGTTTAGTTATGACATAACTCGTGGAAGAAAGATCTCCAAAACTCTGAAACGTGAAGTCTCAACTCATAACTAATGTTTAAGCTGAACTAATTTTGTTTTAAAATCACAATTAATGGTAATTAAACTTCTTTAAGTATTTTCATATTTCAGAATTTCGTTGAACGAGATCTTTTGAATTTTAAATTTAGAATCGTCGAAATACGACCATATTAATAACGGATAACTGATGATTTTTGTGACACAAATGCGTATCTCCAGAAATATTCTCTGCATTAAAGGTATTAATTTCTTATCAGCTACGTCAGTACTTTCACCATAAAATGAGTTAAAGAAAAATTAAAGGTATGGGTTTCGAATCTTATTCTTTTTCTTTCTATCAGGAGTAAGTCGCATTTAGCCAAGATTATACACCTCTCTTCTGCGACAGGTTTTCGTTCTAACATGAAATTTATGGCACCGAAGAAGGCACCTAAGAAGAGTGAAGATACATCTGGGGTTTTCATCTTAGAGGGAGATGTCATATCCAACACTATGCCACATGGTATCGACTCGATCAAATCCTGGAGACAAATCTATGAAATTCTAGACTACGGAATCAAAAATTCCCCTAATGATTCCGAGAATCACCTTCGGGATGGAGCAGAATAAGAGCTTCATAAGATTGCAGCATGCCCATGGCTCATGACGTACAACAACATGGTCAGTTGGGCTTTAGAAAAGATTGATATTTCGACGAGAAGCATTTTAAACAATCAAGGGTTCATTATCGACTCATTTAGACCATAACATATTCAAGTAATGTACAAACTCTCACCCAATCCTAAATACATTTAAAATGTCAAATTTATAGCTGAATTTCAGAGAAGTGAATGTACTGAGGCAGACCAAACCTACCCTGACATAATCAAAGGCTAGTGGGGATGTCCACCAAAATTTAGGGCCGATACCACTGGAAATTATGCCACAACTTCTTTGAATGAGTACATGGTTTATGTAGCCATGATGTTGTGCAGACTCTTCGATAAAAAGAGTCCCTGTCATTTCCCCACAGAATGGGTGCCCTTTTTAGAGGAAGCATCAGAAGGATATAGTTTTAACTAGAGCAAGATTTTATCCAATAACCTAGCCAAAGAGGTTTCAGATTACAAAGCTGCTAGATCCAAAGGTCAACTAGTGGCCTTTTACATGTCGACATACGTCATGGATGCAATTTGTTTTATGACTCGATTCCCCTTGATGAATTGGAGTTGAAACATAACCTGCCCTGAATCCATTCACGAGTATCACTCTAAGCTATGGGAAGAAAATGCTAATTCATAGTAATACCAATGCATAAAATGTTTTATGGCTGTGACCCCCTTCGCATTTCTGAGACAGTCTCAGAAAACCTCAAGGCAATAGTTGACTGGTTCATTGAAGAAATATTTTCCTATATCAGGGTTTATGGGTGCTCAATCCCTCCTCGTGCACTTCCAAAATTCCTCCCGGACAGATTGGTGTGTAGGGAAGTATCTCACCAAATAGTGAAAGGCGGTATCAAAATAGAGCTAAAGATGGCTCAAAAGAAGTCCTGGCCAATCTTCCCTGTATATATCAAGAAATTTTTATTACAAAACTTGTGTCATTCCAAGGGGGAAGCAGAAGCACTTGAAGAAGTCAAATTCGTAAATATTGAGCACAAAAAGCACGATCCTTATCAACTAGTGAACAAACACATAATACATTGCAATATGAAAGCTTATGAACATGAAAAGTCCACTTATAATGATATGTTTAAAGAGGTAAAAACCTACAAGGAGGTATTAAACAAAGTACAGGCATTATCACCCGACTTACAAACTAGTTTATGACTTTCCAAAGTCATAGGCGAAGCTATTTACCGAAGGTACTCCAAGGTGAATCCATGACACCTCCTCCAGAGCAATAAGAACCTCCCCTAAGTTTTGAATCAGAGCTACAGGATAAAGAAAATACAAAGGAAAATCCAAAGGAGACTGAAATTCCTTCACAAAGAACAGAAGTTCCACAGACCGAGAACTCAGAGTTAGGGAAAGGAAAAGAGTTTGAAACATCCCCAAAAATCCCTGGTGACATTCCCAAAAAAGTAGGAGGAACGACATCAACAGAGTTGTGAAGCCCTATTACTTCTTTGACCCCTTTGCAGTTTACTTATGGAAACCCCCATATGGAAGCTCTATATGTTAGTGATCTTGAACCTATTTCTAGATACGATATTCCTTCATCTGATTATTTTTTCAGTAAAAAGAGGAAGGTTGTCTTGAAATAGGAAATGCATCCAAGAGGAGACGCAATGATAAAGAAACATAAGATCATCGTAGATGGACAAAATATTGAAGAAGAGGATTTTGATACAGAAGTAGCAGGCTCAATGGGAGCCTTGGCAACAACCAATTTATACTCTGTAGGTAACATGAGAACTAGGTTATAATAGAAAGATCAAATGATATCCCAACTACAAATTCAATTAAAGGAGACTAAAATAAATATCAATCAGGAAATAAACAAAGGGATAGAACAAGCTAGATTCAGTGACCTACAGGAGATTCAAATGATAAAAGCAATCTTAAATGAAATGAACATGAAGATACATGTCAGTCAAGGACATGTCCTCCACTGAGAAGAAATGAATAAACAATTACAAAATAAGATGAATTCAATTCAAAATCAAGTGGTAGAGATGGAAGTTTTTCAAGCCCAGGTTTTGGAAATACATGCAAAAAGAGCAACAGAGAGTGATCTCCAAGCTAGAAACTATTCAGAATTACTTTCAAGAGGCAATTAAATCATTTGATGGTATTCTCTTGAAAGAGAGAGAAGCAAAAGTAGCCAGGGCCACTTTTCAAAAGACAACAACTTTTTCAGCAAAAGAGGAAGTCAAAAAAACTTAAAAGCTATATGTTACAGAGCAGATTAAAGGGGATATAATACTCAAGGTATGGGAGGCAAACCTTGCTGAAAACAAGAGAATAACCAAAGAGGTTAATGATGATTTCCAAGGAAATTTCAACCTTCTAGATAAAGATTTATTGAACATTGGAAGAGACAATTGTCTTGGGTTGTTAGGACAAATTAACATTAGAAGGCATCAATTAAATTTCAAGGAAAATCTGGATGAAATTCAAATAGAAATCTCACATATAAAGGTAATTGATGTCACACAAATTAATAGGTGGATGGTGAAGCTGTATTTAAAGTTACAAACTATTGAGTTTACAGGAAAGATAATTTAAGATCGTATACCAGAACTACAGAAAAAATTCTTCCTATTTGAGGCGAAAGATATTCTAGAGGCTCCTAGAGTTTTGGTGCAGTTCCTGGGAAAATGTATTAGCTGTCTCAAAACAGAAGAAGGAAGTTCATCAACAAAGAAATAAAGTATTATTTTGAAATTTTTCATCATCGAAATTACAAAGAAGATAAAGATCGAAATGTAAACAGTTCAATATTTCAAATTTATGTAACCGTTAGCCTTCAGAAGTTAGTTAATCACCAATAGAAAAATAATTTGGTGATCGTGTATAAATATAATTTCACAAGACTGAAAAAAGGCTTTTCGTTTTGGAGCCGATTGTACTAGAAGTTTTTCTCATTTATAGTGATAAAGATAATGCATAAGAGAATCTGAATTATGTTAACTTGAAGTTATGTGTCCCTTTACTTTGTTTTCAACATCTTTGTTTTCATGTCTTTCTAATGAACGACCAGCTACAGTTTAGCACAAACTTCTATTGTAGTTTGAATTTATTTGATTATCTAATCATTTACAGATTTTCCTCTGTGAATATTGCTATCATCAATTTCAAGACTTGTAGGTCATTTGGATGGTTACATTTTGTACTTCATTAGAAATTTCGTTTTTCTTCCCTTCTTCTGTTAGGATATGAGATTCTTTTATGGTTAAAGCCTCATATTTTCAACAGCTTTATGTTTTTTTTTCTTCCATCATTCTCAATACTCTTAATTATTTCAAGTACAGGAAATGGCCTCTAATGTTGTTATGTTATTATTTTAAATTAAAAAACTCCTTTTTTTATCTTTCAAAATAGAGGTAACATAATATTTGAACTTTTTATAATTTAACAAAGTTTTACCCCTCATGACTGTCCCCAATACTAGACAGCCTAACATAGAACCGGACCTTATAGATCAAACTAGTATTTCTTTGAACTTATTTAATACCATCCTACAAACAACAAATACTCGGGTCGAGTTAGAATGTTCATGGGCAGTTATCGAGAGAGATATGAGCATCCAAAAAGATTGGAAAGCTAGACATAGACAGTTGAGGAATCAACTTTGATTTACCCTTCACAAATTGATATTTTACCCCTTAACTCTCTCTATCTTTTTTGGATGCCCTGGTGGTATACTTTAGAGCCTTAAAGTATAAACTCAGGAACAACAGGCACATTGTTGATGTACATGGGTGTTGTGCATGATGAAGCACGCATTGTGGTACATGATGTACTTGGTTGATATTTTATTCATGATTCTCTTTTTTTGACATATCTTTTGTTTCATGATGGTTGGTATGGCATGAGTTTGATGCATGAACCGGTCCAAGGATCATTATATGGTAGCGTATTGTTGATCTTGTAGAGAAGATAGGGGGATTCATTCGTCTTCCCGTGATTCTAGGAGGAAATATTTATCAGATGCATACCTAGAAAAGAGCCCTATATTTGAAGAAAGAGCACATAAGCAAAATTCTAGGAGGAGCGATGGTCACAGGGGGATTAAGAGCGATGTATTTTCAGCATTACAATATTTCCTAGAGGATGAGAGTATAAATAAGATAGCTATGGACTCTTACATTTTTTCCTGTGTGTGGATCAATGGAGAGATTCTTGTGAGATTATGTTTTGGAGTATTGATGGAGAGATTTTTATGAGAGATTCTTGTGAGAGAATATTTGGTGTGGATATCTTGAGCATGATTGAATATGTATTCTGAGGAAGAGAGCGAGAGGAGGATCTCATGGATGCATCAAAGTTTAGGCAATGTCGGAGATCTTGACGGCAAAATTCTCGGAGCTTCAGAAACCCTAGTTTCTGAGGTATACACGGGCTATTTGTGTATAGGGTACATATAAATTGAAGGTATACATGGGTTGACTATGTACAGAGAGCGTATAGTGGATAAAATCATGGAGATTTGTGGTTGAGCTGATGCTAAGCTCTTCGATGATGAAGCAGGTTCCAGATTTGTATTCTATGACCTCAGATCTATCACTGAGACACTGGTATGGTTACATTATTTTCTTGATGGATACTATTGTTTGATGTGTTGTGAATGCTTAGGGCATTCTTGGTATGGATTCTATGATGTGGTTCATTTTGGTTGATTTGGTTGATGGAGTGAGCAATACTCTTTTGATTAAGTGGTGACATGATTGTTGTGGTACACTAGTTGTTTATACATGATTGAGATAGCATTCATATTGATTTGTTGTGGAGCATGAACAAGCTATTGGAGAGCTTGGATGTGTTGTGACTGGCTGGTGAGAAGATTGGACAGTCAAAGACATAATAGAATGATATATTTTGCATATGATCTGAGTTGATCTTGAAGGATAAACACTAAAAACTCATAAGGTATACACAGGCTTCTGTATACAATGGACGTGTACATACGCGGGCTATAGTGAGCCAAGACGCGTACACACGCGGGCTACACTACTAACAAGTCACATACCTATTGACAAATTGATATCTGTTGAGGATTGTTGCCTCGTCTCAGTTGGTGCTGAGGGTGTAAGCTGAGTCTTGCATTATAGAGATGGTGCTTTTGTAGAGTTATACTCTATTCAGTTGTTGTTGATAAACCCCAGATAGTTGTCCATAATAAAAATAAAATTGTACATACATCTTGTGTTCTTTGTGTTCCTTGCGATGATGAAATGTTGATAAGATATTGTTGATATATGTTTACATACAACTGGTTATAAATGACACCAATGAGAAATGAGTAAATGTTGAATGTTAACTAAGAAGTTTTGTGTAAGAGGTAAGTTTTGGTAAAAGTGTCCCGCACTCATTCAGCCCCCCCTCTAAGTGTGGTAGGTGTGTCCAACAATTGGTATCGGAGCAAGCCTTCACTACAAGCCTTAACAAGCTTGAAGGAGATCCATAGACACACAAATGGATGTTGAAGTTCCAATCCTTGTTGAGGATAACTATTCTACTTGGAGAATAGAGATGAGAGTGTATTTGAAAACAATGGGAGCAGCTATTTGGAAGGCAGCCATTGGTGGATCAGTTCCGTTGAAGAACAAATCAAATTTTACAGCTGAAAGGGAAGGAAAGAAGAATGATGCATTGGCTCTCAAGACCATTCTTAGTGGACTTTCAAGCCCTATCAAAGAGAGCATGGGATAATGCCCTTCTGCCAAGGATCTATGGCTAAAGCTAGAGGAGACATATCAAGAAAGGAAAGAAGATGTTGAAGACCACTCCGTCAAGATTATCAAAGGTAAAGAATCTCTAACTCTTGATTTCATATGTGATGATTTTGAAGGAATTTCAAATGAAGGAAAAGAATCATGTGATGATGTTGGCAAGAAGGAAGATATTGAAGGAATTTCAAATGAAGAAAAAGAATCATGTGATGATGTTGGAAAGAAGGAATATATTGAAGATACTTCAAATGAAGGTAAAGAATCTCCAAAGAATCTTGATTGCAACGATTCAAAATGTGATGATGTTGAATTTTTCTCAAGTGAAGAAGATGATCTAGAAACAGTTTGTGTAAGGTTTGATGATAGTTATCCCATGGAAAGAATAGAAGAAAATCTATTAGAACTTCAAAAGGAAATTGAAGAGGGTTTATATAGATATAGAAGTGATCATTTTTATACACACTATAAATATCTTTCAGATAACACTAAGAATTTTCTTAGGAGGAGTCAAAGATAAATCTTGAAGTTAAAGGGAATGATCAAGGAACAAGAAGAGAGAAATAAGACTCAATTAGAAGAAAAGGATGAAGAGATCACAAGACTAAAGAATGAAAAAGAAGATATGAAGGTAGATGATGAGATTAGCAAAAGTTTTGAAACTATTATTCATCTCAAGACCCAAATTGAAGAAGCCAAAAGGATAGAGGAACTATTGAAGAATCAAATAAATGAAAAGAAAGATTCATGTTGTAAGTTAGAAGCTGAAATTGTTGAACTTAGAAAGAAAGTAGAAAAGTCAAACAAATTCTTGAATAACTCACTAGTCTTGGAAGAGATCTTGGAAAGTGAAAGATCACCATATGATAAATCAGGTCTTGGATACAAAAATGAAACTACACATGCTGAAGTAAGTCCATCAAAGAAGGAAGTCAATGTTGCAAAGCAACCATCTACACAAGGCAAAGAAAATTTCAGAAGAACAAAGCAATGAAGACCTCAAGAAGCTACTTTTGAGACACCAAAGCAAAGGTAAGGAAGTATTTTTCATGGGAATTGTTATTCATGTAATGGATATGGTCACAAAGCTTTTGAATGTAGATATTATGAAATGAGATATAATGGAAGATTTAATAACACCATGAGGTGTTGGAGATGTGATCAAGTAGGATATATTGTTGTTCACTGTAACACCATGAGATGCTACAACTGTAGTGGATTTGGTCACAAATCCCAGGAGTGATGGAATACAAGAAGAAAGTCCATGATGATGACTTCACATAGCATGGCTAGAAGAAGGAATGAAGTAAGGAAGGGATACATCCTTGAAAAGATGGATGCTCAGAGCTTAAGTTCTAAGGAGCAGAGACACCTACAGAAGTGGGTGAAGAAGAAAGAGCAACCAGAATAGAATGAAATACTAAAGGGAAGCTCAAGTAAGTCATCTATTGAGGCATACACGGGTGACAATGGTATCAGTTGCATACATACGCAGGCTGACCTTGTATAGGTCACGTACATACGCGATCTGTTGTGCATCAGGCCACGTATATGTGGTAAAGCCTTGGGAAAGAGACAATGCACATGGGTTGCAGCTTGATGTGATGGTATAAATCTGTGTTGCAGGGTCTGACATTGTTTGTTGCAGGTTCTGAAACTATTTGTTGTAGGTTTAAGTGTTCATCTATTGGATTATGTAAAATAAAATCTCAGGTGCATGGAACTAACCCATGAGTATGGATTGTTGTTGATATGTTAGTGTACATGGCTAGTACATATTTGAGTTTCATTGATATATCTTATGATGTATTTGTTGGAAAACTTGATACATGCACTTGGCATATGGATGGACTACATATTGGGAAATGTAGTTGGTGAATTGATGAAGTGATCATGTTGTACATCATTAATGATCTATAGTTGATGCATGATTGGCACCTTGGTAGAGGCACCCACTAGCAGTTTGATTGACATGGAGGATTTGGCATACATATATGAGGATTCATCATGTTGTGGTATTGGTGCATGGTTGATGTGATTGCTTGATACATGTTGATATGAATGTTTGGTACATTCATAGATGGCATATGCTTGATAATAGTACACCATTGGTATTACTTGATTATCATAACAAATTGGTATTTGTTAGAGATACATGGTTATGGAACTTGGTTCATGGTGGAGTCATATCATGAGTGATATGCCACTTGTTTGGCATGTTGGTAGATGCACATTGTTTGGCATGTTGGTAGATGCACATGGTTGGCATATTGGTAGATGCTCATGTTGGCATATGGTGGATACATTCCATCGATGATATCTTTTTGGCACATTGTTGATGTACATGGGTGTTGTGCATGATGAAACATGCATTGTGGTACAAGATGTACTTGGTTGATATTTTACTCATGATTATCTATTTTTGACGTATATTTTGTTTCATGATGGTTGGTATGGCATGAGTTTGATGCATGAACAGGTCCAAGGATCATTATATGGTAGCGTATTGTTGATATTGCAGAGAATATAGGGGGAGACATACCCATAGGGGAAGTCATTCTTCTTCCCATGATTCTAGGAGGAGATATTTATCATATGCATACCTAGAAAAGAGCCCTATATTTGAAGAAAGAGCACAGAAGACAAATTCCAAGAGGAGCGATGATCACAGGGGGAGTATGAGCAATGTATTTTCAGCATTACATCGGGATGATATCCCTTGTTCAAAAAGGGAGAGATTATTCAGAGGAAGATCAAAGGCACTTAGATATGGGGAGAATCCCAAAGAAGAGAATGGCCTTTTTCCATTGATGTCAAAGGGGGAGAGATAGTCACATTGATGTGATTGATGAATATTTTTGGGGAGAGATAGTCACATTGACTATTGTTGTTGTGATTGATGTTTACTAATGGAGTGAGATAGTCATATTGATATGATTGATGACTATTGATGACTATTGATGTAGAGCATGCCTTGTCTACATGTTTGACATCAATAATTGGTAGATGGTGTTGACATCAATGTGGGTATTTCCATCAATGCCAAAGTGGGAGATTGTGGCATCTTGTTGTAATTGATGCCAATGGTTTGATTGATTGATGTCAAGTGATTGATTGATGCCAAAGGATTGATTGATTAATGATTGATGTATTGTAATATGTATTGTCCTTGATGAGAATGCATAGATAAAGATGGATCAATGAGTTTTCATTGATATGATCAATGAGTTTTAATTGATATGATGATGGATCAATAAGTTGTCATTGATATGATGGATCAATGAGCTGTCATTGATATGATGATGGATCAATGACTTGTCATTGATACACGATGAAGATGGATCGATGTGATTTCATTGATATGATGCATTGTTGGAAAAATGTATAGATGACTTGTTTATTGTCTTATCATGATTGAAAAGGTGCACAAATGGATGAACTCCAAAGTGGTCCCCTTATGGTGAAATCCCTCATGGGAAGACACTTTGTGGATTGAATTATCCTAGAATAATGGTTGGAGGACCCATGCTTGTATGTGGAATAATGAGTTGAAGATAAATGAAATTGTTCGTGAAACTATCCTAGATGGATAGTGCTTGTCATGCCATTTCCGGTGGTATGTATAATGTCACATAACTCCTCACGGGTTGAGAGTTATGGCCTTATGAAGTTGGAGGACCCCCATATGAAGGATTGAAGTCCCCAAGGTCAAAGAAGTCGAAGTGACCTAAAAGAAGAAATCATTATTTAAATGATAAAGTAAAATGACAAAGTCAAGGTGGATTATTTAAATAATAAAGAGAAGTGACAAAATCAAGAAAGATTATTTAAATGA
>JZKD02S2064550.1:369825-381717 GCA_000966675.3 Picea glauca
TGATAAAGTAAGGTGACAAAATCAAGAAGGAATATTTAAATGATAAAATATTGGAGAACTTTCTATTTATGGAAAGTGGTTAACCCTAAAATAAGGAAAATAGGTTAAGCAACCTGAAAGTGGGTAAAGTGACCTAGAGGATGAAAGTATAAATAAGATAGCTATGGACTCTTGCATTTCATCCTGTGTGTGGATCAATGGAGAGATTCTTGTGATATTATCTTTTGGAGTATTGATGCAGGAGCATCGACGACTTCATCAAGCGAGCCAGCGCATGGAGTAAAGAACATACAGCTGGACAGTACCAGCACATACATTTTTTTTGAATTTCTTTGAAAATATTGTTGCGCCGTCGTTTGAATGAAAGCATTCATATGAAGCGCACTTGTACTGTAATGTAGATAAGAAGGCATTTAATAGTTTTAATGCTGTTAGATAGGAATTAAATGTAGATTAGACAGTTGTTTCTTTCGAGAGGGAAAACGGATTATAGGCACCCTCCTTCGGATTCTGGATCATCATTCTCATTCATACAAGAGCAAGAGAGAGACAGAGCAGAGAGCTTGTGAAGAAACCCCATGTACAAACATTGAATTAATAGGAAATCTTTGATTCAATCTCATGGATGTGTTTGATCTCTGTGTGTTGTTGATGTTATGCTTCTGCATGCTTGCTTCTTTTTATGCTTATCTTCTATATGTTGCATATGTGATTACATATCAGGTTCGAAACCTGAGATAATGAGGGAATGAGTTTCAATTGTTTCTCTGCTTAAGTCAGGAGATTCCTGCATAGAGTGTAGTTGAATTCCTTCGCATAGAGTGCGTGAGGAGGCTAAGCAGTTGAACTTTTGTTCTCTTTTGACGAGAGTTGTGTTGGGTTATTCGAGCCGTGCAGGTGAAGTGTCGGTCGTATTTAAGTCTCAGTAGTAAGCCTGAGAGAAGAAAGGTCGGGTTGCTGTGATTGTGAAGTGCAGAATCTGGAAGACTTCAACTCTTTGAGAGTTGTTGGAAGCCGAGCGCAGGAAGTGCGTGAGAGATCTCTGGAGGAGTCAGAGGAACAAAGCTCAGGAAGGATAGTTCCTTGAAGTATCGTGGGAACAGGCCCAGGAGGAGCGTGAACAGAATCGAGCCTTAGGAGCAGGAAGAGTTCTCAAGAGGATGAGATTTGACGGCTGGAAATCCCCGTGACGTTTTGCGAAATCTCGAGGATCGTCAGATCAAGGAGGAGTTACGCGGGAGTAAACCCGTAAGTGCAGGCGAGGAGGATTAAAGTCCATCGGACTTCGGGGTTTCGGCGTTTAGGGATTGGTGAGGGGAGAGTTCTACACCTCATGAAATCACGAGTTGTGATTCCCCGAATCGATTAGAGCCGTCGATCAGGACAGGGACACGTGGCGTAAGATCCCTGAGGATCGGGATTCGGTGTTCGGTGTTTCCCGGAGGCAAGAGTTTCATACTTTTTGAAATCGCGACCAGTGATTTCCCGAATCAACTGGAGCGGTTAATCAGAACGGGGACACGTGGCGCAAGATCCTGAAGAGTCGGGATTCGGGGTTTTGCAAGGACTGTGACCTTGTGCATCAGGAACCGCGAATTCCCGAATCGTGATTTCCCGATTTCACGAGTGGGGGACAGGTGTCAAGGAGTTAGGCCTCACCATGAAGTGTCGACAGGTGGCGTGATATCGGGGTTTCGGCATTCAGGACTTCCCAATGCAAGAAATTCGTGACCGTTGAAATCACGATCCCGCGATTCCCGATCGCATGAGCGGAGGAGTGACGTAGCTGAGTGGGACCTCCAGAGCAGGTGGAGGACAGGTGTCATTGGACTTCAGGCTTTATATGTTCGGCGTTTCAGGGTTTTCGACATCGATGAAAACTTGTATCGCGGATTCGCGATCCGCGAAATCCCGATGTGACGTGGCTGAGTGGGACCCCAGGTATTAGTAGGAGACAGGTGGAGAAGTCTCAGGGAATCATCACTTCGGCACTCGGGTTTTAAAAATACAGAGTGTTGACATCGCAAAGGGCGAAATCCCGATATCCGAAAGGGTTGACCCGTTGACCATCGGGGTTCGGGATTTTGAGTTGCATATGACTGCGCTCACAGAATTCGCGAGATCGCGAATTCTGATTTTCCGATTTCCGAAAAGAAGATCGCTGAGGAGGTAGCTGTGGGTAGTGAACTCCCGAGAGGAGTGGAAGAGTCCTTTGACTCTTCGGTCCGAGTTTAGAGAAGGTCTTGGTGGGAGCGGCTTGCTCGTTGAGGGGCAGGTTGCGTCAAGTGGTCTCAGCGCCCAAAGGTCTTGTCTGTATATCTCAGGCAAGAGAAGGGAAGGAGAAAGGAGGAGTACTATGATACTCATGAATTGCGTTAAGTGGTATCAGAGCCGGAAAAGGGTTTCTCTTTGCTTTGGTAGTAGAGAGAAGAAATCCGCCATGCCACCCAGGAGGGAGAGGCAGTCACCTGATCGTGAAGGCAGGGATGCCCGAAGAAGAGGTAGGTAATCACCCAATCCAGAGAAGGAGAAGGAATTGTCCAGGGAAAGAAGCAGTCATGGACAGAATATAGAAATGGAGAGGGAAATACGAAATCTCCGTGCTAGAATGGAAGATATGGAAGTAGCGCAGAGGTGCACAGCAGATACAGGATATCTGAGTGACCCCGAAGGTGAAGCTGATGATGTACCGCAAGATGGAGTTGCAGTGGAAGATGCAGCAAATGAGCGGTTAATCAAGGCTATCGCCAGGATGAGTGCAAAGGTGAATATGGACATTCCAACTTACGAGGGAAGCCTGGACGCAGAGGAGTTGCTGGATTGGATCCGAGCACTCGACACCTACTTCGATTACGAAGACATCGAAGAGGACAAGAGAGTAAGACATGCGGTCACCAAGTTGAAGGGACATGCAGCCTTATGGTGGGATGAGCTGCAGGCAAACAGGCATTCCAAAGGAAAACAGAAGATCAAGAGCTGGGATCGGATGATCGCCAAGATGAAGACGAAGTTCATTCCAAGGGATTACCAGATCACTCTATTTAGGCGCATGCAGAACCTGAGACAGAAGATGATGACGGTGGAGTACACCGAGGAGTTCTACAGGCTCAACATTCGAGCTGGTCATCGGGAGAGTGATGATGAAAAGGTGGAAAGATACCTGAATGGTATTAGGTATGACATTCAGGATGAATTAAGCATGGTTACCATCCGCACAGTGGAGGATGCGTACCAGATGGCTCTCAAAGCCGAAGAGAAGTTGAGCCGCAAGCAGGGACAGGGAGGGCGAGGCCGAAGCCAACCTAGAGGCAAAGCAGGTGCCCAAGAAAGAGCTCAGAAACCCAAGGAGGATTGGAAGAGACCTCAGGGAAAGGCTGAAAGAGGTGGAACCTCACATCAAAGGCAGCAATTTGCTGAGCTGAGGAGGCAGCAAGGTGATCAGCAAGGAGGATATGCTGACGCAAATACAATTCCTCGTAACCGAGGTAGAGGAAGAGGCAGAGGAGGAATTATCACATGTTTCACGTGTGGTAAAGACGGTCATAAAGCCGTGGACTGTCCAGAGAGGAAGATGGACAGAGGAAAAGATCACGTTGTAGAGGCGCAGAGGCGTGATGTGAAGGATGAAGACGCTGGAAGTGGGAAGTCACTGACAGTGCATAAGGTTCTTTTGAAACCTGAGAAAGAGGTGGACACAGCTCAGAGATGCAGACTGTTCAGGATGACTTGCAAAACCAAGGGCTGGAAATGCAAGGTCATAGTGGACAATGGGAGCACCGATAATCTCATTTCGACCGAGATGGTGGAGAAGTTGGAGCTGAAAATGAACAAACACCCGAGTCCATACAAAGTGACATGGCAGCAGAAAGGACACCAGGTATGTGTTACAAAGCAATGCTTGGTCAATTTTAAAATGGGCAAAAATAGGGATGAAATTCTGTGTGATGTCGTTCCCATGGATGTCTGTCATGTATTATTAGGAAGACCATGGCAGTTTGACAGAAATGTTGTTCATGATGGGAGGATGAACACATACACCTTGAAGAAGGATGGAAAAACACATACATTGCTTCTGGGGAAGGATAAGAAGGTGGAGCCGGAAGTAACCAATACCATACTTCTCATGAGTGGGAAAGAACTTCTCACAGAGCTGGAGAAGGATGAGGATCCACAGTTCTTTGTTGTCAGGAAGCCAAGAATTGTCCTGACAATCACAAGAGTGGACGACTTGCCGGAAGAGATTCAGGAACTGCTGGGAGAGTTCGCTGATATCATCATGGACGAACTACCTCATTCGTTGCCACCGATGAGGAGTGTGAGTCACCACATTGACCTCATACCCGGAGCAAGTTTACCAAATAAGGCAGCATACAGGTTGACACCTCAGGAGAACGAGGAAGTCAAAAGGCAGGTACAGGATCTGTAGGACAAAGGACTAGTGAGAGAGAGTCTAAGTCCATGTGTTGTTCCGACAGTACTGAGCCCAAAGAAGGATGGAGGCTGGAGGATGTGTACAGACTCCAGAGCGATCAATAAAATCACCATCAGGTACAGGTTTCCACTGCCGAGAATGGATGACTTGATGGATTGCCTGAGCGGGGAAAATTATTTTTCAAAGATAGATCTCAAGAGCGGATATCATCAGATCTGGATGCGAGAAGGAGATGAATGGAAAACAACATTCAAAACAAACGAGGGTTTGTATGAATGGCTGGTCATGCCGTTTGGTTTGAAAAATGTGCCAAGCACATTTATGAGGCTGATGAATGAAGTTCTGCAGGAATTCATTGGCAAATTTGTAGTCGTATACTTGGACGACATCCTGATTTTCAGCAAGACGAAGGCTGAACACGTGAGGCATTTGGCCATTGTGATGAAAAGACTGCAGCAGGAGAAACTGCTGATCAATTTGAAGAAGTGTTCCTTCATGCAGACAGAACTCATTTATTTGGGTTTTGTAATTTCGGCAAAAGAATTAAAGATGGATCCTGAGAAGGTGAACGTGATCAGAAATTGGCCATCACCAAGGAATGTTTTCGAGGTAAGGAGCTTTCACGATTTGGCAAGCTTCTACAGAAAATTCATTTGGAATTTTAGTGGAATTAGCGCAGCAATGATGGATACTGTGAAGAAGCGGCATAAAGTTTTTCATTGGAGAGTCGAGGCTGAGAAGAGCTTCAATCTGTTGAAGCGGAAGATAACTGAGCAACCAGTGTTAGTGTTGCCAGATTTTCAGAAAACCTTCCAAGTGAAGTGTGATGCTAGTGGGTATGCTATTGGAGGGGTTTTAAGTCAGGATGACAGACCTGTTGCATATTACAGCGAGAAGCTGGATGATGCAAAGCTGAAGTACTCCACGTACGATAAGGAGTTCTATGCCATCATACAGGCATTGAAAAAGTGGAGGCATTACTTGATACCCAAGGAATTCATTTTGTACAGCGATAATCACGCATTGCAGTTCGTGAGTCAACAGGAGAAGTTGAACCAGAAGCATGCGAAGTGGGTAGAGTATATGCAAAATTTCACGTTTGTGACAAATCGCATTTCGGGGACTGCGAACAAGGTGGTTGATGCCTTAAGCAGGAAGTGCTTGTTGCTGCAGGAATTCAGGGTCAAAACCTTGGGTTTTGAAAATTTAAAAGATATGTATGCAGGTGACGCAGACTTTGGCGAGGCATACGAGGCAGCCGAGAACCCAGTTCTCAGGGATAGGAGTCCGTGGATTGATTACCTGATCCAGGATGGATTGCTGTTCAAAGGAAATCAATTGTGCATTCTAGATTGTTCTATGAGAGAGAATTTGGTGAAGGAAAAGCACAGTGGAGGCTTAGCAGGTCATTTTGGACATGACAAGACATTCGCCAAGCTGGGCGAGTCTTATTATTGGCCTGACATGCGCGCAGATGTTAAACGGTTCGTTGACAGGTGCCAGATATGTCAACACGCAAAAGGTCGAAAGCAGAACACAGGGTTCTATCAGCCGTTGCCCATACCTGAGAGGCCATGGGAGGCGATCAGTATGGATTTTGTTTTGGGATTACTGAGGACGCAGAGAGGCGTGGATTCCATTTTTGTAGTAGTGGACAGATTCTTGAAGATGGCACATTTTGTCCCGTGTCATAAGACCAGCACATCACAAATTTGTTTTTCAAAGAAGTTGTGCGATTGCATGGATTGCCGAGAAGCATAATCTCGGACAGGGATACCAAATTCATAGGTCGCTTCTGGAGGACGCTATGGAAGAAGCTAGGGACTGACTTGGCATTCATCTCTTCTTACCATCCGCAGACAGATGGGCAGACAGAAGTGGTCAATCGAAGCTTGGGGGATCTGTTGAGAAGTCTGGTGATGGAGCATCATAGTAGTTGGGATCAGATCCTACCACATGACGAATTTGCGTACAACGATTCGGTGAATCGGAGCACAGGTAAGAGCCCATTTCAGATTTTGTATGGAACACAGCCGAGAGGAGTGTCTGAGCTCAGGGAGTCAGAACAGGTCGAAACTAGCAGCGCAAGAGCTGAAGAATTCGCAGAGGCAATGCAGGAACTTCACACACAAGTGAAGCAACGATTGCAAAAATCGAATCAGGAATATAAGCGCAGAGTCGATCAGAGGAAAAGGCAACTTCATTTTGAAGTTGGAGACATGGTTCTGGCGCACTTGAGAAAAGAAAGGTTCCTGAGGGGAACATATAACAAGCTCAAGCTGAAAAAAATTGGGCCATGCAAAGTCCTAAAGAAATTTGGGGAGAATGCATATGAGCTTGAGTTGCCAGAGGGCATCGGGATATCTCCGATTTTCAATATTTCGGATTTATACCCATATAAGGCCGAAGATGCAGGAGCTAGAAATGATGAGGAACCAGTCATCCAGTGGAAGAAGCAGTTGCCAATGGCACAAAAACCTGAGATAGAGTGCATACTGGACAAGAGAGTAGGCACGAAGACCAGGAGGAAACAATATTTTGAATACCTGGTGAAGTGGAAAGATCACCCAGTGGAGGATGCCAGCTGGGAAACAGAGGCAATGATACAGAAGCATGGGCGTGGTGTGCAGGAGCTCATGGACAGGAGCCCATGAAATCTTTTGAGCGAGGAGTATGATGCAGGAGCATCGACGACTTCATCAAGCGAGCCAGCGCATGGAGTAAAGAACATACAGCTGGACAGTACCAGCACATACATTTTTTTTGAATTTCTTTGAAAAGATTGTTGCGCCATCGTTTGAATGAAATCATTCATATGAAGCGCACTTGTATTGTAATGTAGATAATAAGGCATTTAATAGTTTTAATGTTCTTAGATAGGAATTAACTGTAGATTAGACAGTTTTTTCTTTCGAGAGGGAAAATGGATTATAGGCACCCTCCTTCGGATTCTGGATCATCATTCTCATTCATACAGGAGCAAGAGAGAGACAGAGTAGAGAGCTCGTGAAGAAACCCCATGTACAGACACTGAATTAATAGGAAAGCTTTGATTCAAGCTCATGGATGTGTTTGATCTTTGTGTGTTGTTGATGTTATGCTTCTGCATGCTTGCTTCTTTTTATGCTTATCTTCTATATGCTACATATGTGATTGCATATCAGGATCGAAACCTGAGAGAATGAGGGAATGAGTTTCAATTGTTTCTCTGCTTAAGTCAGGAGATTCCTGCATAGAGTGTAGTTGAATTCCTCCGCATAGAGTGCGTGAGGAAGCTAAGCAGTTGAACTTTTGTTCTCTTTTGCCCAGAGTCATGTTGGGTTATTCGAGCTGTGCAGGTGAAGTGCCGGTCGGATTTAAGTCTCAGTAGTAAGCCTGAGAGAAGAAAGGTCGGGTTGCTGTGATTGTGAAGCACAGAATATGGAAGACTTCAACTCTTTGAGAGCTGTTGGAAGCCGAGTGCAGGAAGTGTGTGAGAGATCTCTGGAGGAGTCAGAGGAACAAAGCTCAAGAAGGATAGTTCCTTGAAGTATCATGGGAACAGACCCAGGAGGAGCGTGAACAGAATCGAGCCTTAGGAGCAAGAAGAGTTCTCAAGAGGATGAGAATCGACGGCTGGAAATCCCCGTGACGTTTTGCGAAATCCCGAGGATCGTCATATCAAGGAGGAGTTACGCGGGAGTAAACCCGTAAGCACAGGCGAGGAGGATTAAAGTCCATCAGACTTTGGGGTTTCTGCATTCAGGGATTGGTGAGGGGAGAGTTCTACACCTCGTGAAATCGCGAGTCGCGATTCCCCGAATCGATCAGAGCCGTTGAACTGGATAGGGACACACGGCGTGAGATCCCTGAGGATCGGGATTCGGCGTTCAGCGTTTCCCGGAGGCAAGAGTTTCATACTTTTTGAAATCGCGACCGGCGATTTCTCGAATCAATTGGAGCCATTGATCAGAATGGGGACACGTGGCGCAAGATCCTGAAGAGTCGGGATTCGGGGTTTTGCAAGGACTGTGACCTTGTGCATCAGGAACCGCGAATTCCCGAATCGTGATTTCCCGATTTCACGAGTGGGGGACAGGTGTAAAGGCGTTAGGCCTCACCATGAAGTGTCGACAGGTGGCGTGATATCTGGGTTTCAGCATTCAGGACTTCCCAATGCAAGAAATTCATGACCATTGAAATCGCGATCCCGCGATTCCCGATCGCACGAGCGGAGGAGTGACGTAGCTGAGTGGGACCTCCAGAGCAGGTGGAGGACAGGTGTCATTGGACTTCGGGCTTTCGGTGTTCGGCATTTCGGGGTTTTCGACATCGATGAAAACTTGTATCGCGGATTCGCGATCTGCGAAATCTCGATGTGACGTGGTTGAGTGGGACCCCAGGTATTAGTGGGAGACAAGTGGAGAAGTCTCGGGGAATCAGTACTTCGGCACTCGGGTTTTAAAAATACAGAGTGTTGACATTGCAAAGGGAGATATCCCGAGAGAGAAAATCCTGATATCCGAAAGGGTTGACCCGTTGACCATCGGGGTTCGGGATTTTGAGTTGCATATGACTGCGCTCACAGAATTCGCGAGATCGCGAATTTTGATTTTCTGATTTCCGAAAGGAAGATCGCTGAGGAGGTAGCTGTGGGCAGTGAACTCCCAAGAGGAGTGGAAGAGTCCTTTGACTCTTCGGGCCGAGTTTAGAGAAGGTCCTGGTGGGAGCGGCTTGCTCGTTGAGGGGAAGGTTGCGTCAAGTATTGATGGAGAGATTTTTATGAGAGCTTCTTGTGAGAGCATATTTGGTGTGGATCTCTTAAGCATGATTGAAGATCTATTCTGAGGAAGAGAGCGAGAGGAGGATCTCATGGATGCATCAAAGTTTCGGCAATGTTGGAGATGTTGACGGAAAAATTCTTGGAGCTTCAGAAACCCTAGTTTCTGAAGTATATGCAGGTTGTTTGTGTATAGGGTGTGTATAAATTGAAGGTATACACGGGCTGACTATGTACGGGGAGCGTATAGTGGACAAAATCATGGAAATTTGTGGTTGAGCTGATGCTAAGCTCTTGGATGATGAAGTAGGTTCCAGATATTCATTCTATGACATCAGATATATCACTGAGACACTGGTATGGTTACATTATTTTCTTGATGGATACTATTGTATGATGTGTTGTGAATGCTTAGGGAATTCTTGGTATGTATTCTATGATGTGGTTCAATTTGGTTGATTTGGTTGATGGAGTGAGCAGTACTATTTTAATTCAGTGGCGACATGATTGCTATAGTATACTATTTGTTTATACATCATTGAGATAGCATTCATATTGATTTGTTGTGGAGCATGAACAAGATATTGGAGAGCTTGGATGTGTTGTGACTAGCTGGTGAGCATATTGGGCAGTCAAAGACATAAGATTATGATATATTTTGCAGATGATTTGAGTTGATCTTGAAGGATAAACCCTAAAAACTCAGAAGGTATATGTAGGGTGTTGTATACACTGGACGCTTACATACGCGGACAGTAGCAAGCCAGGACGCGTACACACACGGGATGCACTATTGACAGGTCGTGTACCTGTTGACAGATTGATATATGTTGAGGATTGTTGCAGCATCTCAGTTGGTGTTGAGGGTGTAAGATGAGGGTTTAAGATGAGGGTGTAAGTTGTACTAGATTTGGTCAGAAATCCCAGGAGTGTTGGAACACAAGAAGAAATTCCATCATGAGGACTTCACATAGCATGGCTAGAATAAGGAATGAAGTAAGGAAGGGAGACATATTTGAAAAGATAGATGCTCAGAGCTCAAGTTCTAAGGAGCAGAGACACCTACAAAAGTGGGTGAAGAAGATAGAGCAGCCATAACAGAATGAAAGACTGAAGGGAAGCTCAAGTAAGTCATCTATTGAGGCATACGCGGGTGAGAGTGGTATCAATCACGTACATACGCAGGCTGACCTTGTATAGGTTGCGTACATATGCGATCTGTTGTGCATCAGGCCATGTATATGTGGTAAAGCCTTGGGAAAAAGGTAATGCACATGGGTTGCAGCTTGATGTGATGGTATAACTTTGTGTTGCAGGGTCTGACATTGTTTGTTGCAAGTTCTGACACTATTTGCTACAGGTTTAAGTGTTCATCTATTGAATTATGTAAAATAAAATCTCTGGTGCATGGCACTAACCCAGGAGTATGGATTGATGTTGATATTTTGTTGTACATGGCTGGTACATATTTGAGTTTCATTGATATATCTTATGATGTATTTGTTGGAAAAATTGATACATGCACTTGGCATATGGATGGGCTACATATTATGACATATAGTTGGTGAATTGATGAAGTGATCATGTTGTACATCATTAATGATCTATAGTTGATGCATGATTGGCACCTTGGTAGAGGCACCCACTAGTAGTTTGATTGACATGGAGGATTTGGCATACATATATGAGGATTCATCATGTTGTGGTATTGGTGCATGGTTGATGTACTTGATTTATACATGTTGATATGAATGTTTGGTACAGTCATAGATGGCATATGCTTGATAATAGTACACCATTGGTATTACTTGATTAGCATAAGAAATTGGTATTTGTTTGAGATACATGGTTATGGCACTTGGTTCATGGTGGAGACATATCATGAGTGATATGCCACTTGTTTGGCATATTGGTAGATGCACATTATTTGGCATGTTGGTAGATGCACATGGTTGGCATATTGGTAGATGCCCATGGTTGGCATATTGGTAGATGCACATGGTTGGTGTATGGTGGATAAATTCCATCGATGATATCTTTTTGGCACATTGTTGATGTACATGGGTGTTGTGCATGATGAAGCACGCATTGTGGTACAGGATGTACTTGGTTGATATTTTACTCATGATTCTCTATTTTTGACGTATCTTTTGTTTCATGATCGTTGGTATGGCATGATTTTGATGCATGAACAGGTCCAATGATCATTATATGGTAGAATATTGTTGATCTTGCAGACAAGATAGGGGGAGACATACCCATAGGGGGAGTCACTCTTGTAATGTACCAATTGCTCTGATACAAATTTGTAGTGTACCCTTTTCACTACCGAGGCTTTCAAACCTCTCCTAACTAGTCTGTACACGGACTTTTACATAACTCATACTGGAATTATATAACCACATGCATTCAAGCAAAATAATACATTTAACTCAGAGTAAACATATGAATTACTACTATATTCAACAAGCATTTAGCCTTATCATTTAATTCATATACACAGCGGAAAACATGATACAAAACAGCACAGTCATCTCAAATGTGTTAAAACATAACTCAGATTACTTATCTTTTATCTGCTGTAGCATTCACCAACCAAGTGTAGGCCTTCCATGAACCTCCCAGCCTTAGACCACACTGTTCATCAGCTCAACAGTAGGTCACCCCCGAGCTGGGACCGAGCTCCACCCCAAGGCAAGGA
>JZKD02S2064550.1:387310-398266 GCA_000966675.3 Picea glauca
ATGAGAATACTTTGGATATTTTGTCTCTAATTGTCTCTAATGCTTTGGAAACATGATTTAAAATCTTAAAAATATATTTTTTCATTAAAATTTAAATATTTTATGTATTTTTTAAAATAACCGGTTCATTGAAACCGGTTCGACCGGTTCATTACCGGTTCCAATTCCAGTTTAGGTTGGACCCTCGACCAATGCCAGTACCGGTTTCGGATTTTAAAACAATGGAAGGTATATGCAGGCTGACTGTGTACAGGAAGCGTATAGTGGATAAAATCATGGATATTTGTGGTTGAGCTGATGCTAATCTCTTGAATGATGAAGTAGGTTCTAGATATGCATTCTATGAACTCAAATCTATCACTGAGACACTGGTATGGTTACATTATATTCTTGATGGATACTATTGTTTGATGTGTTGTGAATTCTTAGGGCCTTCTTGGTATGGATTCTATGATGTGGTTCAGTTTGGTTGATTTGGTTGATGGAGTGAGAAATACTCTTTTGATTCAGTGGTGACATGATTGCTATGGTATACTAGTTGTTTATACATGATTGAGATAGCATTCATATTGATTTTTTGTGGAGCACGAACAAGCTATTGGAGAGCTTGGATGTGTTGTGACTGGCTGGTGAGCAGGTTGCACAGTCAGAGACAGGAGAGAATGATATATTTTGTAGATGATCTGAGTTGATCTTGAAGGATAAACCCTAACAGCTCAGAAGGTATATGCAGGCTACTATATACAGTGGAAGCGTACATACGCAGGCGCTAGTGAGCCAGGACGTGTACACACGTGGGCTGCACTATTGACAGGTCGCGTACCTGTTGACAGATTGATATCTGTTGAGGATTGTTTCCTCATATCAGTTGGTGTTGAGGGTGTAAGTTGAGTCTTTCATTATAGAGCTCGTGCTCTTGTAGAGTTGTACTCTATTCAGTTGTTGCTGATAAATCCCAGATAGTTGTCCATAATGAAAAGAAAATTGTACATACATCTTGTGTTCTTTGTGTTTCTTGCGATGATGACTTGTTGATAATATAATACTGATATATGTTTACATACAACTGGTTATAAATGACAACAATGGGAAATGAGTAAATGTTGAATGTTAACTAAGGAGTTTTGTGTAAGAGGGAAGTTTTGGTAAAAGAGCCACACACTCATTCACCCCCCCCTCTAAGTGTGGTAGATGTGTCCAACAATTTCTATCAGAGTGGGCCTTCACTACAAGCCTTAACAAGCTTGAAGGAGATCCATAGACACACAAATGGATGATGAAGTTCCAATCCTTGATGAGGATAACTATTCTACTTGGAGAATTGAGATGAGAGTGTATTTGAAGACAATGGGAGTAGTTATTTGGAAGGCATCCATTGGTGGATTATTTCCATTGAAGAACAAGTCAAAGTTTGTAGCTCAAAGGGAAGGAAAGAAGAATGATGCATTGGCACTCAAGACCATTCTTAGTGGACTTTCAAGCCCTATCAAAGAGAGCATGGGACAATGCACTTCTGCCAAGGATCTATGGCTAAAGCTGGAGGAGACATATCAAGAAAAGAAAGAAGATGTTGAAGACCACTCCGTCAAGATTATCAAAGGTAAAGAATCTCTAACTCTTGATTTCATATGTGATGATTTTGAAGGAATTTCAAATGAAGGAAAGGAATCATGTGATGATGTTGGCAAGAAGGAAGATATTGAAGGAATTTCAAATGAAGGAAAAGAATCATGTGATGATGTTGGAAAGAAGGAATATATTGAAGATACTTCAAATGAACGTAAAGAATCTCCAAAGACTCTTGATTGCAATGATTCAAAATGTGATGATGTTGAATTTTTCTCAAGTGAAGAAGATGATCTAGAAACAGTTTGTGTAAAGTTTGATGATAGTTATCCCAGGGAAATAATAGAAGAAAATCTATTAGAACTTCAAAAGGAAATTGAAGAGGGTTTATATAGATATGGAAGTGATCATTTTTATACACACTATAACTATCTTTCGGATAACACTAAGAAGTTTCTTAGGAGGAGTCAAAGATACATCTTGAAGTTAAAGGGAATGCTCAAGGAACAAGAAGAGATAAGTAAGACTCAATTAGAAGAAAAGGAAGAAGAGATCACAAGACTAAAGAATGAGAAACAATATATGAAGGTAGATGATGAGATTAGCAAAATTTTTGAAACTATTATTCATCTCAAGACCCAAATTGAAGAAGCCAAAAGGATAGAGGAACTATTGAAGAATAAAATAAATGAAAAGGAAGAGTCATGTTGTAAGTTAGAAGATGAAATTGTTGACCTTAGAAAGAAGATAGAAAAGTCAAACAAATTCTTGAATAGCTCACTAATGTTGGAGGAGATATTGGAAATTCAAACATCACCATATGATAAATCAGGTCTTGGATACAAAAATGAAGCTACACATGCTGAAGTAAGTCCATCAAAGAAGGAAGACAATGTTGCAAAGCAACCATCTACACAAGGCAAAGAAAATTTCAAAAGAACAAAGCAAGGAAGACCTCAAGAAGCTACTCTTGAGACACCAAAGCAAAGGTATGGAAGTATTTTTCATGGGCATTGTTATTCATGTAATGGATATGGTCACAAAGATTTTGAATGTAGATCTTATGAAAGGAGATATAATGGAAGATTTCATAACACCATGAGGTGTTGGAGATGTGATCAAGTAGGACATATTGTTGTCCACTGTAACACCATGAGATGCTACAGCTGTAGTGGATTTGGTCACAAATACCAAGAGTGCTAGAACACAAGAAGAAAGTCCATGATGAGGAATTCACATAACATGGATAGAGGAAGGAATGAAGTAAGGAAGGGAGACATCTTTGAAAAGATGGATGCTCAGAGATCAAGTTCTGAGGAGCAGAGACACCTACAGAAGTGGGTGAAGAAGACAGAGCATCCATAACATAATGAAAGACTGAAAGGAATCTCAAGTAAGTCATCTATTGAGGCATACACGGGTGGCAGTGGTATCAGTCGCGTACATACACAAGTTGACCTTGTATAGGTCACATACATACATGATCTGTTGTGCATCAGGCCGCGTATATGTGGTAAAGCCTTGGGAAAAAGGCAATGCACATGAGTTGCAGCTTGATGTGATGGTATAAATCTGTGTTGTAGGGTCTAACATTGTTTGTTGCAGGTTCTGACACTATTTGCTATATCTTTAAGTGTTCATCTATTGGATTATGTAAAATAAAATCTCGAGTGCATGGCACTAACCTATGAGTATGGATTGATGTTGATGTGTTGGTGTACATGGCTTGTACATATTTGAGTTTCATTGATATATTGTATGATGTATTTGTTGGAAAACTTGATACATGCACTTGGCATATGGATGGGCTACATATTGGGACATGTAGTTGGTGAATTGATGAAGTGATCATGTTGTACATCATTAATTATCTATAGTTGATGCATGATTGGCACCTTGGTAGAGGCACCCACTAGCAGTTTGATTTACATGGAGGATTTGGCATACATATATGAGGATTCATCATGTTGTGGTATTGGTGCATGGTTAATATACTTGCTTGACACATGTTAATATGAATGTTTGGTACATGAATAGATGGCATATGCTTGATAATAGTACACCATTGGTATTACTTGATTAGCATAAGAAATTGGTATTTGTTTGTGATACATGGTTATGGCACTTGGTTCATGGTGGAGACATATCATGAGTGATATGCCATTTGTTTGGCATATTGGTAGATGCACATTATTTGGCATGTTGGTAGATGCACATGGTTGGTATATTAGTAGATGCAAATGGTTGGCATATTGGTAGATGCACATGTTGGCATATGGTGGATACATTCCATCGATGACATGTTTTTGGCACATTGTTGATGTACATGGTTGATGTACATGGGTGTTGTGCATGATGAATCACACATTGTGGTACAGGATGTACTTGGTTGATATTTTACTCATGATTCTCTATTTTTGACATATATTTTATTTCTTGATGGTTAGTATGGCATGATTTTGTTGCATGAACAAGTCCAAGGATCATTATATGGTAGCGTATTTTTTATCTTGCAGAGAATATAGGGGGAGACATACCCATAGGGGGAGTCATTCTTCTTCCCATGATTCTAGGAGGAGATATTTATCAGATGCATATCTAGAAAACAACCCTATATTTGAAGAAAGAGCACATAAGAAAAATTCCAGGAGGAGTGATGGTCACAGGGGAAGTATGAGCGATGTATTTTTAGCATTACATCAGGATGATATCCCTTTTTAAAAAAAGGAGAGATTATTCAGAGGAATATCAAAGCCACTTAGATAGGGGGAGCATCCCAAAGAAGAGAATGGCCCTTTGCCATTGATGTCAAAGGGGGAGAGATAGTCACATTGATGTGATTGATGATTATTGTTGGGGAGAGATAGTCACATTGACTATTGTTGTTGTGATTGATGTTTACTAATGGAGAGAGATAGTCATATTGATATGATTGATAACTATTGATGTAGAGCATGCCTTGTCTACATGTTTGACATCAATAATTGGAAATTGGTGTTGACATCAATGTGGGTATTGCCATCAATTCCAAAGGGGGAGATTGTGGGATCATGTTGTAATTGATGCCAATGGTTTGATTGATTGATGTCATTGATTTATGTCAAGTGATTGATTGATTCCAAAGGATTGATTGATTAATGATTGAAGTAATGTAATATGTATTGTGCTTCATGAGAATGCATAGATGAAGATGGATCAATGAGTTGTCATTGATATGATGATGGATCAATAAGTTGTCATTGATATTATGGATCAATGAGTTGTCATTGATAATATCGATCAATGAGTTGTCATTGATATGATGATGGATCAATGAGTTTTCATTGATACATGCTGAAAATGGATCGATGTGGTTTCATTGATATGATGCATTGTTGGAAAATGTATAGATGAATCATTTATTGTCTTATCATGATTGATAAGGTGCACAAATGGATGAACTCCAAAGTGGTCCCCTTATGGTGAAATGCCTCACGGGAAGACGCTTTGCGGATTGAGTTATCCTATAAGAATGGTTGGAGGACTCATGCTTGTATGTGGAATAATGAGTTGAAGATCAATGAAATTGTTGGTGCAACTATCCTAGATGGATATTTCTTGTCATGCCATTTCCGGTGGTATGTGGAATGTCACATAACTCCTCATGGTTTGAGAGTTATGGCCTTATGAAGTTGGAGGACCCCCATATGAAGGCTTGAAGCCCCCAATGTCAAAGAAGTCAAAGTGACCTAAAAGAAGAAATCATTATGTAAATGATAAAGTAAAATGACAAAGTCAAGGTGGATTATTTAAATAATAAAGAGAAGTGACAAAATCAAGAAAGATTATTTAAATGATAAAGTAAGGTGACAAAATCAAGAAAGAATATTTAAATGATAAAATATTGGAGAACTTTCTATTTATGGAAAGTGGTTAACCCTAAAATAAGGAAAATAGGTTAAGCAACCTAAAAGTGGGTAAAGTGACCTAGAGGATGAAAGTATAAATAAGATAGCAATGGACTCTTGCATTTCATCTTGTGTGTGGATAAATGGAGAGATTCTTGTGAGATTATCTTTTGGAGTATTGATTGAGAGATTTTTATGAGAGCTTATTGTGAGAGCATATTTGGTGTGGATCTCTTGAGAATGATTGAAGATCTATTTTGAGGAAGAGAGGGAGAGGAGGATCTCATGGACGCATCAAAGTTTCGGCAATGTCGGAGATCTTGACGGAAAAATTCTTGGAGCTTCAGAAATCCTAGTTTCTCAGGTATACGTGGGTTGTCTATGTATAGGGTGCATATACATTGAAGGTATATGCGGGTTGACTATATATAGGGAGCATATAGTGGATAAAATCATGGATATTTGTGGTTGAGCTGATTCTAAGCTCTTGGATGATGCAGCAGGTTTCAAATCTGCATTCTATGACCTCAGATCTATCACTGAGACATTGGTATGGTTACATTATTGTCTTGATGGATACTGTTGTTTGATGTGTTGTGAATGCTTAGGGCATTATTGGTATGGGTTATATGATGTGTTTCATTTTGGTTGATTTGTTTGATGGAGTGAGCAATACTCTTTTGATTCAGTGGCGAAATGATTGTTTTGGTATACTAGTTGTTTATACATGATTGAGATATCATTCATATTGATTTGTTGTGGAGCATGAACAAGCTATTGGAGAGATTGGATGTGTTGTGACTGGCTGGTGAGAAGATTGGATAGTCATAGATAGAAGAGAATGATATATTTTGTAGATGATCTGAGTTCATCTTGGAGGATAAACCCTAACATCTCAGAAGGTATACACAGGTTGTTGTATACACTGGACGCATATATACGCGGCTGTAGTGAGACAGGACGCGTACACACGTGGGCTGCATTACTGACAAGTCACTTACCTGTTGACAGATTGATATTTGTTGAGGATCGTTGCCTCATCTCAGTTGGTGTTGAGGGTGTAAGCGGAGTCTTGCATTATAGAGCTGGTTCTCTTGTAGAGTTGTACTCTATTCAGTTGTTGCTGATAAACCCCAGATAGTTTTCCATAATAAAAAGAAAATTGTACATACATCTTGTGTTCTTTGTGTTCCTTAAGATGATGACTTGTTGATAATATATTGTTGATATATGTTGTTGATATATGTTTACATACTACTGGTTATAAATGAAAGCAATGGGAAATGAGTAAATGTTGAATGTTAACTAAGGAGTTTTGTGTAAGAGGGAAGTTTTGGTAAAATAGCCCCACACTCATCACACTCCCCTCTAAGTGTGGTAGGTGTGTCCAACAATTGGTATCAGGGTGGGCCTTCACTACAAGCCTTAAAAAGCTTGAAGGAGATCCATAGACACACAAATGGATGATGAAGTTCCAATCATTGATGAGGAAAACTATTCTACCTGGAGAATAGTGATGAGAGTGTATTTGAAGACAATGGGAGTAGCTATTTGGAAGGTAGCCATTGGTGGATCAGTTTTGTTGAAGAAAAAGTCAAAGTTTGTAGCTCAAAGGGAAGGAAAGAAGAATGATGCATTGGCACTCAAGACCATTCTTAGTGGAATTTCGAGCCCTATCAAAGAGAGCATGGGACAATGCACTTATGCCAAGGATCTATGGATAAAGCTCAAGGAGACATATTGAGAAAAGAAAGAAGATGTTGAAGACCACTCCGTCAAGATTATCAAAGGTAAATAATCTCTAACTCTTGATTGCATATGTGATGATTTTGAAGGAATTTCAAATGAAGGAAAAGAATCATGTGATGATGTTGGCAAGAAGGAAGATATTGAAGGAATTTAAAATGAAGGAAACGAATCATGTGATGATGTTGGAAAGAAGGAAGATATTGAAGATACTTCAAATGAAGGTAAAGAATCTCCAAAGACTCTTGATTGCAATGATTCAAAATGTGATGATGTTGAATTTTTCTCAAGTGAAGAAGATGATCTAGAAACAGTTTGTGTAAAGTTTGATGATAGTTATCCCATAGAAAGAATATAAAGAAAATCTATTAGAACTTCAAAAGGAAATTGAAGAGGGTTTATATAGATATAGAAGTGATCATTTTTATACACACTATAAGCATATTTCGGATAACACTAAGAATTTTCATAGGAGGATTCAAAGATACATATTGAAGTTAAAGGGAATGCTCAAGGAACAAGAAGAGAGAAATAAGACTCAATTATAAGAAAAGGAAGAAGAGATCACAAGACTAAAGAATGAAAAAGAGGATATGAAGGTAGATAATGAGATTAACAAAAGTTTTGAAACTATTATTCATCTCAAGACCCAAATTGAAGAATCCAAAAGGATAGAGGAACTATTGAAGAATCAAATAAATAAAAAGGCAGAGTCATGTTGTAAGCTAGAAGCTGAAATTGTTGACCTTAGAAAGAAGGTAGAAAAGTCAAACAAATTCTTGAATAGCTCACTAATCTTGGATGAGATCTTGGAAAGTCAAAGATCAACATATGATAAATCAGGTCTTGGATACAAAAAGGAAGCTACACATGCTGAAGTAAGTCCATCAAAGAAGGAAGACAATGTTGCAAAGCAACCATCTACACAAGGCAAAGAAAATTTCAAAAGAACAAAGCAAGGAAGACCTCAAGAAGCCACTCTTGAGACACCAAAGAAAAGGTATGGAAGTATTTTTCATGGGAATTGTTATTCATGTAATGGATATGGTCACAAAGATTTTGAATGTAGATCTTATGAAAGGAGATATAATGGAAGATTTCATAACACCATGAGGTGTTGGAGATGTGATCAAGTAGGACATATTGTTGTTCACTGTAACACCATGAGATGCTATAGCTGTAGTGGATTTGGTTACAAATCCCAATAGAGCTGGAACACAAGAAGAAATTCCATGATGAGGACTTCACATAGCATGGCTAGAATAATGAATGAAGTAAGGAAGGGAGACATATTTGAAAAGATGGATGCTCAGAGCTCAAGTTCTGAGGAGAAAAGACACCTACAGAAGTGGGTGAAGAAGATAGAGTAGCCAGAACAGAATGAAAGACTGAAGGGAAGCTCAAGTAAGTCATCTATTGAGGTATACGCGGGTGACAGTGGTATGAGTCATGTACATACGCAGGCTGACCTTTTATAGGTCACGTCCATACGCGATCTGTTGTCCATCAGGCCACGTATAATTAGCATAGCCTTGGTAAAAAGGAAATGCACATGAGTTGCAGCTTGATGTGATGGTATAACTCTATGTTGCAGAGTCTGACATTGTTTTTTGTACGTTCTGACACTATTTGCTATAGGTTTAAGTGTTCATCTACTGGATTATGTAAAATAAAATCCCAGGTGCATGGCACTAACCCATGAGTATGGATTGATGTTGATATGTTGGTGTACATGGTTGGTACATATTTGAGTGTCATTGATATATCTTATGATGTATTTGTTGGAAAACTTGATACATGCACTTGGCATATGGATGGGCTACATATTGGGACATGTAGTTGGTGAATTGATGAATTGATCATGTTGTACATCATTAATGATCTATATTTGATGTATGATTGGCACCTTGGTAGAGGCACCCACTAGCAGTTTGATTGACATGGAGGATTTGGCATACATATATGAGGATTCATCATGTTGTGGTATTGGTGCATGGTTGATGTACTTTCTTGATACATGTTGATATGAATGTTTGGTACATTCATAGATGGCATATGCTTGATAATAGTACACCATTGGTATTAATTGATTAGCACAACAAATTGGTATTCGTTTGAGATACATGGTTATGGAACTTGGTTCATGCTAGAGACATATCATGAGTGATATGCCACTTGTTTGGCATATTGGTAGATGCACATGTTGGCATATGCTGGATACATTCCATGGACGATATATTTTTGGCACATTGTTGATGTTCATGGTTGATGTACATGGGTGTTGTGCATGATGAAGCAAACATTGTGGTACATGATGTACTTGGTTGATATTTTACTCATGATTCTCTATTTTTGACATATATTTTGTTTCATGATCGTTGGTAGGGCATGAGTTTGATGCATGAACAGGTCCAAGGATCATTATATGGTAGTGTATTGTTGATCTTGTAGAGAATATAGGCGAAGAAATACCCATGGGGGGGGGGTCATTCTTCTTCCCATGATTCTAGGAGGAGATATTTATCAGATGCATACCTAGAAAAGAGCCCTATATTTGAAGAAAGAGCACAAAAGAAAAATTCCAGGAGGAGCGATGGTCATAGGGGGAGTATGACCAATGTATTTTCAACATTACATCAAGATGATATCCCTTGTTCAAAAAGGGAGAGATTATTTAGAGGAAGATCAAATGCACTTAGACAGGGGGAGCAGCCCAAAGAAGAGAATGGCCCTTTGCCATTGATGTCAAAGGGGGAGAGATAGTCACATTGATGTGATTGATGATTATTGTTGGGGAGAGATAGTCACATTGACTATTTTTGTTGTGATTGATGTTTACTAATGGAGAGAGATAGTCATATTGATATGATTGATGACTATTGATGTAGAGCATGCCTTGTCTACATGTTTGACATCAATAATTGGTAATTGGTGTTGACATCAATGTGGGTATTTCCATCAATGCCAAAGGGGGATATTGTTGGATCATGTTGTCATTGATGCCAATGGGTTGATTGATTGATGTCATTGATTGATGTCAACTGATTGATTGATGCCAAAGAATTGATTGATTAATGATTGATGTAATGTAATATGTATTGTTCTTGATGAGAATGCATAGATGAAGATGGATCAATGAGTTGTCATTGATATGATCAATGAGTTATCATTGATATGATGATGGATCAATAAGTTTTCATTGATATTATGGATCAATGAGTTGTCATTGATATGATGATGGATCAATGAGTTGTCATTGATACATGATGAAGATGGAGCGATGTGGTTTCATTGATATGATGCATTGTTGGAAAAATGTATAGATGACTCATTTATTGTCTTATCATGATTGATAAGGTGCACAAATGGATGAAATCCTAAGTGGTCCCCTTATGTTGAAAGACCTCTCAAGAAGACGCTTTGCAGATTGAGTTATCCTAGAAGAATGGTTGGAGGACCCATGCTAGTATGTGGAATAATGAGTTGAAGATCAATGAAATTGTTGGTGAAGCTATCCTAGATGGATAGTGTTTGTCATTCCATTTCTGGTGGTATGTGGAATGTCACATAACTCTTCACGATTTGAGAGTTATGGACTTACGAAGTTGGAGGACCCCCATATGAAGGCTTGAATCCCCCAAAGTCAAAGAAGTCAAAGTGACCTAAAAGAAGAAATAATTATTTAAATGATAAAGTAAAATGACAAAGTCAAGGTGGATTATTTAAATAATAAAGAGAAGTGACAAAATCAAGAAAG
>JZKD02S2064550.1:409183-420799 GCA_000966675.3 Picea glauca
ATTGACCAGAGATTCAAACGATTGAAGGGAATAAAGTATGTCATGAAAAATATGCAACATAGGCATTTGTTCATCAATTCACTGCTACCACACTTGAAATACCCGTTGCGACAACAAAAGTTTTAAACATAGGCAGAGGCTCTATAGGAATTCCTACAACTGGAAGAAAACCAATATTAGAATACAAAACCAGTCATAGAGGATCTGAATAACTTAACATTCCAGCTAAACCAGAACAAAGGTAAGGACAAAAGAGAAGTCATTTGGTGTACCACATGTAGGACAAAAGGACACCATAAGAACGAATGTTCGACATCCGCGCAGTACATGGAAGCAGGAATGCCAAACCTGTTTCCAACCGGAGGACTATGGTGTGATACCTGTAAGAAACAGGGGCATGATCCATATCACTGCCCAATGATGCATAAGTACCAGACAGTACCTAAGAGCTCATATTACAACTTTTTCAAGTTAGTAGGCCATGATGACAAAGATTGCAGAACCATGGACCTCATGAGGGAAAGAACATCAGATGCGTACAGGGTGCAAGAATAAAATATGACCGGGAAAGCCGCACCACATTTTAACCAAGTACCAACCATGTATAACATTGCACAACATCAGTATAACACTACGCAACAACAATATAACACTGCGCAGCTGCAATACAATACCACACAACCACACTATAATTTTGCGTAGTATAACCAGGCACCTCAGCATAATGCGCCACGAGGGGATAAAGATGGCTACAGCGGTGGAGGAAGAGAAAGAGGAGGCTTTGGAAGAGGTAGAGGACCAATGGTATGCCACAATTGTCAACAACTAAGACACCATTCCAGAGAATGTCCACTTCCACCCGTGACGTGTATGTATTTTCATGCATCAGATCATGACACAGAAGAATGTATGACACTATTAGGGAAGATCCAGGAGAAGAGAAATCAAAACAATCAAAATGTTTAGTGGATTTTGGCGGAAGAAATGGATGAAGGAAGAAACATCAACATAGTTACGTGGGGAGGAGTTAAAACATGAAACAATGCAGTAAGACAAGAGCCAACACAACACCAATGGGTGAAGAAGAATGTTGAACCAAAGAAGAAGTTTGATGCGTAGAACGGAAATGAGATATTCAAGCAGGATAGAAAAGAATTCATGAAGCCAGAAATTGCATCGACATCAACTGCGTAGCATAATAACGAAGTACCAGTGTATGAGATTCCTCCATCGTTGGATCACACCAAAGAAGCACAGCCCCTAGGACAAGTAAGTATGATTAAGGTTTTTTTTCAATCCCGTGTTAAACTACTAAATGATCCATCCTCTGTTAAAGTATTACAAAATATGCTAGAAATATGTAGCATAGAGGCAAAAGGAAAGATAGAATAGAAAACAGTTAATCATCTGCATACAAGAAGGAGAACAAACAGATAATTCAGCCTGAACTCCAACATTGGATATTTCAACATGGGAGATATTATACTAAATTTAGGATCTGAAGTAGATGTATTTCCTAAGAATACATGGAAATGTATAGGAGAACCTACATTAGGATATTCATCTGTTCAGCTGAAACTAGAAAATCAACACAGAGTTCTACCAATTGGAATACTAAAAGGAGTGATAGTAGATCTAGATGGAGTGTGTACTAAATCCGACTTAGAAGTAATAGAGATAGTGGATGGTACAACACCTTATCTGTCATTGCTTGGCTTGTATTGAGCATTTGAAAATCAGGCCATAATCAACTTAAAGACAAGGAATATGGAATTATAGTTAGAAGAATACAGAGCCATTGTACCATTGAACCCATCAGAAGGGGAAAGTTTTGTAGAACCTACTTTCTTAGACCTTGAGGAAAATAACCAGTTGTACAGAACAACTGTGCAAGAAGAATATTATGTGAACCCAACTGCAGATGGGGTACTCAGTTGGAGAAACATCACCTCATGTGCATCATACTCAGATACGGGCTTAGAAAATTGGCAGCTGAGGTTACACCAAGTCTCCACAAGAATATGCGCAAGAATAGACCGCACAGTAAGATGAGTAGGTACGAAGATAATGGAACCTCCCAGATTCCATGGGGTGAATGAGTTAGAAGCATTCTTAACATGATACAAATATGAAGTGTTACAAAATTAGAGGCTCTTAGCCCTGGATATAGAACTCAAGGAAACACCTGTAAGATGGTGGGGCGTGCACAAAGAAACAGTTAAGGAATGGTACCAATGTAAGCGGTTACTGCGCATTAGGTTTAGCACAGAACAGGGAAGCAACTAGCTGCAGAAATATGATGGACAGGGGACACCAATAGAACACTTGGAGAAGTGCAGAATGCTATGGAGAATGACACCACTGGAGGAATGGCCTCATCATTTTGTTTAAACATTATAAGGGATCCCAACAAAATGGTATACAGAACATGAATTGTGTAGAGGAACTACAAACTGGACAGTTTACAGCAAAACTTTACAGTCACTTTCTCATTTGAGCATGAGAACCCCAACATAACTCATCACTTAAACAAATCAGAGGGGTGATATTCATTAAAGAACTGGAAGTTGAACTCATGATAGAATAACAACAACAAAACAAACAGACAATAAAGGAACTATTGTCATGTTACCATGTGTAGGAATAAGCACCAGATGAAGATGACCCGTGAAATATTCATATTGAGGAAGTTGAAGGTGAAAGAGAAGTGGAAGGTCCACCTATGAAATCAGAATTATTTGTTGTACCGATCAAGGTAAATAAAGTCAACATTGGGACACTTGAGAATCCCAAAATGGCTAGCATTGGATACTACTGGGATGGGAAAATAATGGAAAGAATAACATAGTTATTGCGTGAGTACAACGACCTGTTCCCAACAACGTTCATAGAAATGAAAGGAATAGAAGGAGACCTAGGTGAAATGAAGATACCTCTCAGAGCTAAGGCAAGACCGATCAGACAACGACCATACAGACTAAACCCTATATATAAGAAAAAAATTCAAAGGAGAAATCGATAGAATGTTGGAGGCTGGAACCATAGAACTTGTAGAGGAATCTGAATGGGTAATCCTAATGGTAGTTCAAGAGAAGAAACAAGGGGGGATAAGGATATGTGTCGAATTGAGGAAGCTAAATGATGCATTCCTACATGACCCATTCCCTACTCCCTTCACAGATGAGGTGTTGGAGAACGTAGGAGGATAAGAAGCTTATTCATTCATCGATGGATTCTCAGGATACCATCAAATCAAGATAGCCTCAGAAGATAGATACAAGACCAAGTTTGCCATAGAATGGGGATCCTACCAGTACATAGTCATGCCTTTTGGACTGAAGAATGCACCAACAATATTTTCCAAAGTAGTCATAGCTGTATTCAAATAATTCATCTACCAGTTTCTAGAGGTATATTTGGATGATTGGACAGTTTATAGTCTGTTGAAAGACCATGTAGAGGTGTTGATGATAATGTTAGAAAGATGTAGGTAGAGTCAGATATCATTACAAATCAAGAAGTGCATCTTCGGAACACCCTTTGGGATATTATTGGGCCATATAGTATGAAAACAAGGCTTGCTAGTAGATATGCCAAGATTGCAGTAATTTTTAATCTACCACCACCAAAATCAATCCGTCAGTTAAGAGAAATATTGGGACACACATGTTACTACAGGAAATTTATAAAATGGTATGCGCAAATCACTGCGCCAATGGAGAAATTGTTAAGAAAAGACAACAAGTTTTAGTGGAATGGGGATTGTTAGTGAGGATTGGATACACTGAAAGAGAATATCGTAACCGCACCAATACTAGTATTCCCAGATTGGGAAAAGACATTCCATGTGCATGTAGATGCATCGGCCATATCACTTGGAGTTATTCTAGTGCAACTAGGATCAGGAGAATTGGACCATCCTATAGCATTCGCTAGCAGAAAACTGTCAGAACTGGAGCATAATTACAATACCATATAAAGTGAAGGCTTAGATATAGTATATGCGCTTCAGAAGTTCAGACATTATTTATTGGGAAAACATTTCAAGATGTTCATAGACCATTCATCTCTCAAATACGTCGTCAACAAGCCAGTATTGGGGGGGGAGAATTTGTAGATGGTTATTATTGTTCCAAGAATTTGACTTTGAAGTGATAGTCAAACCAGGGAAGTTGGATGCAGGACTTGATCACCTATCAAGGATCACTAATGGAGAGGAACCTATGAATCTAGAGGACAACTTTCCTGACGCTCAATTATTTTCAGTCCAAGTAGTTGATAAATACTTCGCAGAAATCATTCAATACTTGAGTACAGGGACTGCGCCACAAGATTTCAACACTGCGCAGAAGAAAAATCTGGTAGTCATGGCTGCAAACTATCAGTTGGTTGTCGAACACTTATACAAAATGGGTGCAGATAGCATCTTGAGAAGATGTGTTCTAGAACATGAAAGACCTAGGATTTGAGAAGAACCCCATGAGGGAATAGCAGGAGGACATTATGCAGGAAAATCTACCACGAAGAAGGTATTGCACGCAGGACTATGGTGGATGACTGTTCATAAAGACTCAAAAGAATACTGCCAGAGATGTGATGTATGTCAAAGGGTTAGTAAACCAAATAGACGGGATGATATGCCCCTGAGACCACAAGTAACCTTCCAGGTATTCGACAAATGGGCAATATATTTTGTGGGACCAATTAACCCACCAACAAAAAGGTCATGAGAGAGGTACATTATTACTGCGAAGGAGTACTTAACAAGATGGGCAGAAGCAACGCCGATAAAATATTGTAGCGCAGAGACAATAAAACACTTCTTATTTGAGCAAGTGATCACTAGATTTGGATGCCCAAGGATTTTGATGAGTGACCAAGGCACTCACTTCATTAACAAAACTATTAAGGATATGACTTAGGAGTTTGAATTTTATCATCAAAAGAGTACATCGTATTATCCTCAAGCAAATGGAACAATGGAAGCTTCGAGAATGCACTGAAAAATATCTGCAACGTTAATAGGGACGATTGGGACTTGAAGATACCAACAGTACTGTGGGTATACAGGACCACATGCGAAAAATTGACAGGGAAGACACCATTCAGATTGGTGTATGGAAAAGAAGCAGTGGTGCCATTATATTTTTTGGTACCTAGTTTGTGCGTAGCATCAATTACCAACATGATAGAGCGAGGCGCAGTACAGGAAAGGCTAAGTTAGTTGATGATCATGGAGGAAGATAGGATTCTAGAAGGGTTTCACCAAGAAGTACAGAAAGAAAGGGACAAAGCTTGGCATCATAGACACATCAAGAAGAAAAATTTCAAGGAGGGATACTTAGTCTTGGTATATGACAACAAATCTCTTCAACACCTAGGAAAACTCATAATTCATTAGTTAGTACCATACGAAGTAAATACTTTCACATATGGGGGAGCTATACAGTTGAAGGATTTAGGAGGAACAGAACTCAAAGGGATGATCAATGAGAGTCGACTGAAGCTATATAGGGACAGTCGACCTCCTAGCGCTTGAAAAAAAAAATAGCACAACAACAGAGGGGTTACCGCGCATGACATCAAAAGATAGAAACAAAGTGGTAGCACACTGAAAAGAGAATGTTCATGCGCACTTGGAAACATTCGCGTGACGAAGAGAGGACCAATGGACAATAAAAGATGGAAAAAATGAAAATGGAGGGTATGGAAAAAAGGCACCAACGGATGGTGGGTATCGAAATTGAATGACATGAACGATTGACGGGAAGTCATATTAGTCGCGCCAACTGGTGATGGCAGGGGAATTAAATGGAAAGTATGCGGGAAGTGCTAGTTCATTCAAAATGTAAATTGGGTTCGTCTCCGAGAAGTTTCACACGATTCCTATATAAGGTAAGAATGCGGGGATCAGAAGGTTTATTGTGAAATTGAGAAAAGCACAAAGAGCCAGAGTATACGGAGCAGCGAGGGATTTTTCAAAAGTTATAGAGACAACTAAGCTTGGCGGAGAACATTTTTACCACCATGGCACCACCTAAGCTAAGAGCGTTGAGCCAGGTCTGCAGACGACCTCAAAGAAACCTCAGAGCACCTCAACATCCACAGGGAAGTGAACAAAAACCACCTCAGCCTACGAAATTTGTCAACTTGGACGAAATATCGTCACTCAATATGGAACCAGGAAGCCCCACACTAGTGGTGGAGGAAACCCAACAGACAACACCAGTGGGCATGGATATCGATATGTCGGAAGTAGGACAGAGCCAGTAGACCCAAGATGTAGGAAATCCTTTTCACTCTGAAAACCCTGAAGAAACCCTGATGGTTAATGGGACGGTCCTGAACCAGACAGAAATGGACGCACTAGAAAGGTCACACACAACTGCGTTGGAGCAGCCATAGGAGGGCATAGTAGAAGATGTCATTGGTCGGGCAGAGGCATATGCATAAGAGAGAAGAATGGAAGTTGGAACCTCGATTCATCCACCACAGCAGAAGGGTAAGAAGCCAGTAGCAAGATCACCGTGCAGGAAGGCTGCCACAGCCATAGTCTTACTGCGCATTCCGGAAGGGGTGCGTGTCGCGGATAACCTGTTAGGAAACATGGAAAAACTATGGCAATCGGACCACGATGTGACTGAAACATACAATTTTCTGGTGTTTTCAAAGAAAGTTTACCTGGATACTGTGGGTATAGTACACTTCGGCTAACCAAACCAACCAAAACAGTGGGCACCCGAACTGGCCAACACTGGGATTTTAGGCCTATTGTAGATCCCACACTTTGGAAGGGGTCGAGATGAAAGAAACTACATCAAGAAGTTGATGGCAGATCCCATAGAGGATACCTATGGGTGGAAGAGCCCATCTCAATAGACATAGAGATCATTACGTATATTACAAGGCTTCCATCTCAGGGGGAGACACCCATGCAATTCCTCAATGACAAAACAAAGGAGAAGGCACTGGCCGAGAAAATGAATAAGACATATGGTACAGAAAGAGGGTCACACAAAATCATAATTAAGTGCATTAGTGACGCAACAACAAGGATGGCCAAAAAAATCATGGTGTGAAAGTTACTTAGGAAGTGTTGCAAGGAGGAAGTCCACGTCGGGGTCGTTGCAGCTGCAACACAATCTGCAAAGGGCATTGTACTTAGATGGGCCCCATGCTTGTTAAATCTATTCCTGGAAGACTGGAAGGACGCGCAGGACCTGGGGACATAATTTCACTATTCTTGGCTACTCATCCTAATCACCTTGGTCAGATGGAGGGAGCCTAATTATACATACTTTGCCGAGAGATCCACTTTTTGTCATGCAGTGTGATACCTATCATTGGGGAGCACTTCAGACCCTAAAAACAAAAGTGCGAATGCAGGCATGTTCACAGGGTATTACAACGACCTACAGGAAATCATTTACAACACTTGGTGGATTACACCAGAAGTGGTCGCGCAGTATCATGGCATAGACAAATTTAAAGCGACCAAGCATGCAGTATGGATCCAAGCATGGAAGGATCCCGAGAAGGAATGGCTACGACTGGGGTACTGCATCAAGGAAGAGGATGTAGAAATGGCCATCAAGGATTGGCACTATGACTAGAGGATTCTGGGCCTAAATCAAGAGATGTCCACGGATAAGGAGGTTGATGCAGGGAAAGAAAAGACACCTATAGGAGACAAAATGATGCCCAAGAAGCCAAATCTAGGTCAGAACCTGGTGCAACAGAAGAAAGGGGGTGTACCCAAGAAAAGTACCCAAACAGGGAAGAAGAAGAACACTCAGGCATCGTAGGAACAGGAAAAAGAGACTGAGACAACACAGGGGACCACATCAAGTGTTACTCATTAGGAGAAAGGCCAGACCAAGAGACCAATAATACAAACAAGGGGTGTGCACAAGAAAACTAAGGCGTACAAAATGCCACTAGAATATACAATCACTGAGGATGACACAGACCTCATGGCCCAAATGGTCTAGGACTAAACAACAAAGGATTTTGAGGAAGCCTGTTGGCGCAGAATTGATCAGACCAGGATCCTTCTTAGGTTACCAATGAAAGGTACCGGGTAGTCTAGAGCGTTGGCATTTTCATCTCCTCCAAAGAGAAGAATTCTCACCCGAGGCGCAACCAAGACAAAAGGATAGGGTAGGGAAAGGAGAATACTTAGATGGGTTCACAGAATCTTCAAGATTCATCATGATCTTGCGAAAGACAAAATAACTACAGAAAATATCTGAGTTCGTACACATAGGGACTAAAGCTACTTAGGTTGCGAAAAACATTCATACACAGAAACATCATATGGAACTTATGAAACATAAAGAAGTATTGTAAAGATACACCGCAGAAGCATAAAAACATAATGACACAACATATTTCAAAATTTTGGATCTTTCTTTATATATTATCTTTAGATATTATCAGGTACAACCTCAAAGATACAAAGTAATGCTCTATTATAGACTTCTGGCGCCTGTTTATAGACTTATATATAGGTTATAAGTCCTATAAGTCCTAAATCATTACTATACAAGTCCTATTACCCAAAACTATATACAGGTTACATTTACAGAACTCAAACCTAATTTATCAACAACAGAAAACAACAAGAACAACAATCCGAACAGAACAACAAGGGGAGAACCCTTTTACAATCATGAGAACCCTTTTTCAATCACATTCATCCCATATATATAATCTAAGTAGGGTCTTCTATCTTTGGGCTCACATGCTTTCTTGTTCTATTGCAATTGCTTTTGCCTTGCTGGCATTGTGATGTCCTTTTCACAACCAATTTTTGTTACTTTTCCTCCCTCTGGTGTCTAGCTTCTTTTGCAGCTTGCACAACTCGTGCTAATCCAAGACTGGGACTGCAGTCCTTCTTGTGCAGATTCTCATCCAAAAATGAAGGGCCCAACAGGCTTCGACCACAAGCCTTGACTCGCCCTCGAGTCAAGTACTTGGCTCTTTCGCAACTTCTAGGAGCAATTGTTGCTTTCCCTTGTCCTCCTTTTCCTCTTTGTTATCCTCTTCTGATTGTGCTTTCTCTCTCTCTACCTCTTCAAACAAAGGGCCCAAATCTGGGACCGACTCCAAGGACTGCTTCTTGACTTTCTGAAAGCTCCCAACTTTATCCTCCCATTTCTTGGCAAGGAGTGAGGCCTCGACGACGAACTGTTGGGTCACATATGTAATACATTCTTTGGGCTTGGATGTGACCAAAGAGTTCCACTCAGAGTCTGTTGTTTCATCGACTTGATGCATTTGCATATAAACTATTTGAATGACCGGTCGAAAGTCACACAGCTACTTCTTGGCTACAGATTGTGCCTCAATCAAGGCATTCAATTCATTGTCCACTTTTTGAATCCAATCAAACTTTTGTTGTTGCTCCAGTGGATCCATAGTAGCTGCAACTTCCTCATTCAACACATGGATTCTATTGCGTATGTCCTCCAAATTCTGGTTGCACCTAGCGATGATGCCCATCCAATCGTTGACTTCTATGAAAATCTTTGTGCACTCAGCTATGCACTTGTGTAGTGCTGCTCGGAAATTGTTTCCTTCTAGCACTATCTTCTCCATCTGCTCCTGCAACTTTCGAGGTTGTTTCTCTTCTTATTGTTGAGTTTTCTGCAACCGCACTTCCAGATGCTCTGCACGAATGGCCAATTGTGACCATTCTCCTTGCAGTAATTCAATCTGATGCTCGGGCTCTCCTGCATCATTGGCTTCTGGCAGTTGGGGTGCGACCTTCCGAATTTCTGGCTAGGCTTCATCAAGCCTTTTCTGAACTCTTTCTAGTCTATGCTCCACCTGGATATTTGTGTGTTCTTCCTGTTTTCTGCACGCTTGAGCAAGAAGTGCTTCCTCCCTTGCAAACTCTGCAGACCTTTCATCCTGTTGGAGCCTCTTCTCCAGTTGATCAGTTGAGGCTCTGATCATTCTAACTAAGTGCATTGTTGGCCACTATGCAAGGTCAGCAGATGAAGGGATGATGTCCCTGGGTGCTAGGACCTGCAGTGGAAGTCCACTGGTTGTTGAATTTTCAGAGGGAGTCTCTACCTCCTCCTCTCCTGTGGGTGGTCCTAGCACAAGCCTCAACCTCAACATTGATGGCAGGAGCATCATAACCTCTATTTTGGCCAGGGAAAGTTGTAGCAAATCTGCGCACTACTGAGGGTTTTGGAGAACTAGCTCCATCTATTCCTGCGTTGATGTTGTGCTTTTCCCTAAAGTTGACTCTGGTTCCTTTTGAACCTCTGGTAGCTCCACCTATTTACGCGCCTCCTCTTTCAGAGTTACGCTTCCCATGGCACCCTAAACCTTGGTCATTGGGGTAGTGTGCTATGGACTTTGAACTTGCGGCTTCTCTATCGTTTGAGTGTCCTTATTCTGCACACAAGGTATGATCTATTGGTCCTGGGCTTCAGGGTTTGGGACAGTCAGTTGCAATCTCTACTCAGGTACTTCTGCATTTGGACCAAGAAGTTTCGGTCTCTACTCGGGTAACTCTTGGCTTGTTTCTAGGAGTTCTGGCCTCTACTCGGGTAGTTTTGGGGGATCAAGCTGCATGGGCTCTGGATTGGTGGTTTGGGGTGGACTGTTGGTTTCTGGGGATGGCGACTGGGGTTGTGGTGGTGATGGAGGGTTCTCACTGATGATGGTGGATGGCAAGGTGACCGGCTCAAAGTTATCCGAGATATGTATGACAGGGGCTACTCGAACCGCTGAGCGAGTGCAAGGGATGACAGATGAGATGGGTTGGGGGTTCAGAACCTTGCTCAGTGAGAACCCCATTCTGATTTTCTTAGTGATTGGTTATGTAATAAACACAACGCTAAGAATTTTGTTGACATCCTTACCTATCAACAGGGCTTGCTCTGGCAGTTGCAGGAACACTGGTAGTGTCCTCTTCTTGCGGTCTAATGGTCGTGTCTCCTCCTCTTCTTCAGAGTTATTCTATGTCGAAGCTTCTTTCTTCTACTCTTCTAGGCCCAAGCTCAGTCCTACCCCTACTTCTTTACCTTTCTTCTTCAACAACATGGTGGGAAAAACATAGTACATCCCCGACTTCCACGGGTTGCATTTAAATCCCAACCATGACATCACCTCTTTGTCAAATCCCTCCTCATCCAAGTAGAACGACAACATCTGTGAGTGGAAGTCATCCCTGTTGGCATACCTCGACCACACAAAAGTATGGTATCGGTTCATGTTGAAGTCTATATTCCCCGTATTGCAGTTGAGGATCTCCTCTGGGATGCGCAACCTCTGTGTTGTGTCAGTGAGCCCATTATACCACTTGGATAACATCGTGTTGTTGAAGGCTATGTTCTCCGAGTCCACCCTTGAATGTCATGGATCAAACATCTTTGCTAGGCACCCCTTATCTTCCAGCGCCAATGGTCTTCCAACGGGTGGCGACCACTTGAGAATTGCAAATGCAAGCAACAAGTATCCATATGTGAAGGTACCACCTTTCTCCTAGTCTTCCTCGCAAGCCATAAGTAGTTCCTCCAATAGGTAGCTACACCAATTGAATACAACACCATTGGTGCAAAAATCCACCACTAATAATACATCCAATGTGCGTTCTCC
>JZKD02S2064550.1:423230-436038 GCA_000966675.3 Picea glauca
ACATGTCTGTGATCTGTGTAATGTACAAACTTGGAGTAATTAATTATGTAGGCACCATACCCTCTTTCTCGTAACATAGTTGAAATGGTGTACTTGTGGAGTTTCTTTGTGGTTGTCCTGTAAGCCCATAGTACTTCTGGAACTCTGTCACCCCAATCTTCCCTATTTGCGCAACAAACCTATGTTATATGTCTCTCCATAATCTTGTTAAATGCTTCTACTGTTCCATTGGCTTGCAAGTGGTAGGGGCTACTTTAATTATGTTGGATGAAGAACTTTGTTGTAAGATTTTCTATGGTACTATTGATAAAACGATCTCCTTGATCATTGGTCAGACTCCTAGAACATCCAAATCGAGTGATAATATTTTTAAAAATGAACCTAGCAGCAGTATTGGTCGAAAAATCCTGAACAATTTTTGCCTCAGCCCAACCTGTAAGGTAGTCAGTTGCGGTAATAATGTACCTAGCCTTTGAATGCTTAGCTGTGGGGTTGATCGGCCCAATGAAGTCAACCACCCACTTCTCAAATGCTTGTAAAGCTCGAACTGGTTGAAGTGTTAATTCATCTCGTCATGATGGCTTACCCACTCTTTGAAAAACATTGCATGATCTAGCATACACCTTTGCATCCTTGAAGAGCGTGGCCCACCATAGTCCAACTTGGAGAACTTTCTTCGCAGTGGCCTTTCCTCCCACATGACCTCTCGCAATTCCATTATGGCACTCCCATAGTATATCCTATCTTTCATGATCTAAGACACATCTCCTGAGCATACTATCGAGTCCCAATTTAGACAATTGCCTACAATCAACTGATAGTCCACTGCTCTAACCACCATATGGCGTTTCTGGGTTGTGGAGTATGTTTCTGAGCAGGCTCATGTAATTAGGAATACTATTACGTCTTCCAGGTACTCTGGTATGGCCTCAACCCAAAATAGGTCTACATCTGGGAGCTGATCATCGACTTCTCTGCCACTTTCCTTTGACTCTAGTCTAGATAGGTGATCTGGCCCTACATTACATCTTCCAGGATTAATGATCACTTCAAAAGAAAACTCCTGAAATAGTAGAAACCATCTACAAATTATCCCTTCCAACACAGGTTTTTTAACTAGATATTTTAATGCAAAATGATCAATAAAGAACTTAAAATGAGAACCTAGCAAATAATGTCTAAATTTCTGCAAAGCCTAAATCAATGCTAAACCCTCCCTTCTTGTTGTTGTATAGTTGCGCTTAGCTTGCGATAACTTCCTGCTTGCAAAATAGATAGGATGATCCATGGCTTCATCTCCTGGTTGCGCTAAGATAGCTCCTAAGGCAATACCTGAAGCATCTACGTGGACGTGAAATTAATTTTCCCAATTCGGAAATATAAGAATAGGTTTTGTGTTGAGCTTCTCCTTTAGGGTTTCGAATGCTTTATCACATTTTGGGGTCCATTGGAACACTTCGGCCTTCTTTAGTATATTTTCCAGTAGTGCAGTAATATTTGCATATCTTCTGATGAACCTGCAATAGTACCCTGTGTGCCCCAGTGTGGAGTGCAATTTCTTAGCACTCGTAGGTGGTGGCATGTTCATAATAACTACAACTTTGGCTGGGTCTACCAATACTCCTTCGCGACATACTATGTGGCCCAACAAATTTCCATGTGGCACATAGAAGATACACTTTCTGAGGTTCAATGATATCTGCAATTCCCTACATCTGTCAAACATCAGACGTAGTAGCGCTACATGTTCCTTGAGCGGGCTATATATTTTCCAATCATCCATATAAACTTCTATAAACTTGTGAATAAATTCTCGAAAAGCTGCTATTACAATCCTAGATAAAATTGTAGGGGAATTCTTTAGGCCGAATGGCATCACATTGTAGGAAAATGACCCCCATTTTGTTATGAATGTGGTCTTCTTTTTGTCCTCTTCAACAATCCTTACTTGGTGATACCTCAAAAATCCATTTGTAAATGAGTAAGATTCCTTCCCCGTAACCTGTTCTAGCACCTCATCAGTAAAAGGTGTTGGAAAAGGGTCATGCACGCAGGCATAGTTAAGGATTCTATAGTCTACATAGACCCTAATATCCTCTGTACCTTTCTTGCTCTGGATGACTATTGGGCTGACCCATTATGCTTCTTCTACTACAAAAATAAGTCCATCTTCCAGCATCTTGTCTATTTCCCTCTTATCCTTCTCTTTCACTCTGGGGTTAAGGCGGTATGGTCTATGCCTCATAGGCTTTGATCCTGTTTTTAATTCAATTTCCATTTCTCCCATAACATCCTCTATGTTTATTTCAAAAAAGTCAATGCATGCATGGTGCATCCTCTTCATTATATACACATTATTTATGATTTAATTGTGCATCATCTAGTGAGCCAATGATTGACTCAATGCATGGTTCTTAATGTTTCCCTTTCACAAGTGTCTCACTTGTTTTCATTTTTTGTTATCTCTCCATTTGGCCAAACTTTCTCATTAATGTTTAGCATAGCTCATGAATCTTGCTACTTGATAGCACTAGGTTAGAGTTTCATCACTGTGATAGGAACTTTGTCCATAGAACTTTGCTTTTAGAGGTTTTGACCAAATTTAAGACCATGTTTTCTAAAAAATTGATCAAAACACATAAAACTTTAACTTGCTGAAAAATGGAAGGATTTTAGTATGACTTGATTTGGTAAAGCATAAATTCAAATGCATAAATCAACAAATAGGCATGCCTTCTGAGTGATTCATTAAGTGCAAGGTGACCCAACCCAACCCAACCCATAGCATGTCTTCACTAACATCATCCCATGGCCCCACCCTAAGCTTCAAATACCAAGGGCAAAGCCAATTGAATTTGAGGAAAATCACAAATGAATAAAAGACAAAAAATAAAGCCGAAGCTATTATGACTCAGAGTTAATATTAACCATCTGTTCATGTGAATTATGGTATATCTTTTTCAAGAACTTGAATCCATTTATGTAGTAAAAAATGCAATTTCAATCATAAAAAAATGTAATTTCACAAAAAATTACATAACCAAATTCCAATGATAATTATAGAAAAAATCCAAAAAAAATTGGTGAATATTACTTGCCATCCAATTCATTTTCTCATTCTTTAAGCATGCATGCTAATGTAGTGATTAATGAATTGGTTAAGATAAATTATAAAGAAATTGTTATTGAATTTGGTTATATAAATTTTTATGAAATTAATTTTTTTTTATGCAAGTAATATTCACTAAAAACACTACCAATAATTAGTACTGTGTCATTTTCATCATATTTATTAAATAATAAATAATATAATATCCAACCAAAAAACTAATAGTAATTAATAGTGTGTCATTTTCATAAATAATATAATATCCAACTAAAAACAAATAGACTATGAATCATGAATAATACAGGTTAATTTTTGCTACTTCTAATAAAAAGATATGACTAATAGTAATTTTCCCCATTATTTTCACACTTGGCCCTTTAATTAATAATATTCAACTGAAAAAATAAACTACCCATCATGAGTAATACATTTTAATTTTTACTATGTGTAATAAAAGAAGGTGACAAATTTTCTCCATTATTTCCACAGTCCTTTAATCGAATTATGTCTTAATTTTTCATGTGTGTAATAAAAAGAGTCCATTTTATAGATCGCGAGTATCATGTCGATAACTAGCGCCCAAGCAAAGGTATCATTTTTTCTCCATTATTTCCACACTGGGCCTTTAATTGAATGACATCTTAATTTTAATTTTTTGCTATGTCTATGTCTAATAAAAAGAGGTGACAAATTTTCTTCATTATTTACACACGTCAATGACGTCTTAATTTTTTTCTATGTCTAATAAAAAGAGGTGACAAATTTTCTCCATTATTTCCACACGACACTTTAATTGAATGACGTCTTAATTTTTTTCTATATCTAATAAAAAGAGGTGACAAATTTTCTCCATTATTTCTACAAGACCCTTTAATTGAATGACGTCTTAATTTTTGCTATGTCTATGTCTAATAAAAAGAGGTGACAAATTTTATTTCCACACTCGGCCCTTTAATTGAAGTCGTCGATGGCTTGGCTTGTGACGAGAGTTATTCATTCCACAATTTTTCTAAATCGCATTCTGATTAAAAAAGTGACATATTTTCCTTCTTGTTTCCAAAATGTACCCTGCATTTGCCTCTCACTTTAGTGACAAGGGTAGCGCCAACTTTTCTGACGTGTATTCTGAATTAAAAGCAAAAAATCAGGTGCTTTGAATAATCGAAATTGCATTCCAGCAATGAATTGTACCATACCAACCATTTTCAATTCCTCGCCAAAAGATAAGGTGATACATGTGCTCCGTATACAACGCTTGGGCATTCCATTCTCTCAATTGTCGCTAAAGCATAAAATAGGGTGTCACAATTTCTTATTGGATTTTGGATAAATGTACCAAAAATTCTGTGATCTCCTCCTTTGTTTCCTTCCAAAACAACTTCCCCCAAACTCACGGGTCTCTGCCACGTGTCTCCCTAGATCTGACAGTCCAGTTATGTTTCGAGCTTCGAGACTTCATGAAACTTCACTTATTCCACCCTTAATTCCTCTGAATATCTGATTCCCAAATTCTCTAATCCTCTGTCGCGTGTCTCCTCGCCACTGATGGTTAAGATTTACCTCGCGAGTTCGTGTCTTTAATGATTTCACCTTTCAATGCTTCGAAGTGTCCTGAACTCCGATTTTCGAAATACCTCACGACTGACCTTCGTGCAACTCCTCCCAGATCTGACAGTTTGGAATGATTTTGATCCCTCCTGAACGAATCTCTCTTTATTCAAATCCAAGAAATCTCAAAGGGATCCTCTCTTAGATGATTTCTCACCGTTCTCCCTCCTGAGCTTGTTCCTTTGGAATTCTCCTTTCGACCCTTAGTCTAACTTTAACCCGTGCATGCCTTGCGATAGGTTCTCCTATGAAATCTAGCCACTCTATGGGAAACTTCATCTACTCCTCTTGAGCTTCTGAGTCAAAAGACTCAGTCACGCACTCCTTGCGGATAAACTTTCTCAGACTATATCTCCAGAACTTTCTGAGTCAACTGGGCTCTGTCGACACACACTTTGTGGGCGCTATGCACTCTCTGCATGCATAAGTTTCACGTTATCTCTTCTAAACTTACGAGTTGAAACAGACTCTGTCAATGCACTCCTTGTGGACGCTATGCACACTTGCATTTGCTCGTAGAAGAGAAACAATTGAAACTTATTTAAAATCTCAAAGATTCATACATCTAGCCATGTAAATGCATGCATAAATTCAAGAACAATAAATAATAGAGAATTGAAAATAAACAGAAAGTCCACCATTCACTCCTTCAAATAGATGCATCAACACCATACATTTGGAATAATGCTTCTCTGTTATATTCATTCAACTGAAATATACATATTTTCATACACTGCTTCTCAGTAGCTCTCGGCTCTCAGCTACAATGGCGATAACTCTCGATAACTAGAGTACCAACAACCTCTACTGGGAAACAATACAAAGCTTAATACAAGAGGAATCTTCGAGTTCTTCCCTCCAACTACTCTAAAGATATCCTATTGAATTAAAAGCTACCAACTACTAATATTTATTACAATAAATATTTATGACAAACATATCAGATCGAACACATCGAATCTGTGCTGCACTCGGCTACATTAAAATAAAATACATTCTCCGATGTCTTCATGAACCATCCAACTCTACAACATTTAATATGTTCTTTAATTACAATCTCTTTTCAAAATATTTGTGTCATACACATTCTTCAAAATTTAAACTTATTCAAAATGTGCGCTAGTGCACCTAGTTGTCATCCTTTCGTGCTTCGTTGGCGATGCTCCTGCATCATCAATGTTTTTGTATGGTCTCCTTTCTAGGTCTTATCTTATATTGTGGCTCTTTGATTCCTCCTACTTCAAGGATGGATCCTCCAAACTCATGGGATGAGGTACTAGCTAAGATAACTCCTCTAAGCTTTGGAACCCTTTATTTCTTTGGGTTGAATCCTTAGTAGGTTCTTTTAAAACCCTATGGGTTATGGTCTCTTCCTTATCAATAATGGTTAGTAATTCCTTGGCCATGGACTAACTTGAGATTAGGAGTCCTTCAAGAGACAATTTTTAGAACAATTTTTGTTTGGAAATACTTAGAGAGGGGATCATGGAGAATGTTGTTCATGCCCTCTTTTGACATCTCTTTTGGAATATCCAACATTAAGTATGCTATAGAGGGTCCAATCTTCATCTCTTTCCTTTCACAGGTTGTGAGGTCCTCTTTTGTCTCCCTTTTTGTCTCCTTCAGATTCTAGACTACAATAGTATACACTAGGATGTTATCTACATCACCTTTGACCTCATTAACACCGATAGTATTGAAGTCGTCGATGGCTTGGCTTGTGACGAGAGTTATTCATTCCACAATTTTTCTGACGCGTATTCTGAATTCGTCGATGGCTTGGCCTCTGCCTCTACCTACCTCTGACTTTAGTGACCCTCTAAAAAAGGAAAATAAGATGAAATCCCATCTCTTCCTCTCCAGATCGAGAAGACTTTCGGTGAAACAATGACGCTCATCCCAAAAGGTGTGTTCAAGAAAGCTTCTCACAACCCAAACGCAAGGGCCACCTAGAACTATTCTTTGGTGGAGGATTTATCTCAAACCCCTTGTGCGATGTCCGCTTTAGAGGTCCTCTAGAGCTGCTCTTCCTAGAGGAAAGATTTGTTAGCAACTTTAGGATCCACCGAGACATGTAATCCGGGTACAATCATGCTAGATACAACCAACTTAAAACCTAGTCTCCCTTACCACATAACATTTCAAATAGTAGTGACTTACCCCACGAAAAATTTTACGCGGAACATTTTCCGCACAACGGTTGATGAGGGCGCCTCAACATGCATCATGTCATTGGCATGTTGGAAATCCATTGGCCAACCCATTTTGTCTCTGTCACTTACTCTTCTTACCGCTTTCGACAGTCGTTCATTCCGACCACATGGCATCAGCCCCTCTTTCCCCGTGCAGTTAGGAGGGAAGACCGTGTGTGTCGAGGTAGAAGTAGTCAGCACATCCCTCGACTACAATATCTTGTTAGGTAGGAGTTGGACTTATTCCATGCAAACAGTGGTTGCTATAGTTTTCCAGGTCTTGTTATTTCCACATGAGGGCTGGATTGTGACCATTGATCAATTGTCCTTCTCCAGACCTGACTCTTCATTGGGGGCATTTGCGGTCCCGATGATTGATAATCCCCAACTGGGCGTCGTCAACATAGGGATTGGTTTGTACCCATCTTTGATGGGTACCTTCAATCACCCTCCCCCTCAAGGCAATGTCAAGTTCATATCAGACCACCATAAGGTTGAGATTTTCCAAGTTTCGTCATTTCACAAGACTTACTTCAATGATTCGTGGATTATTCCTTCCCCATCGGCCATGATGGAAGGGATATGGAACAATGGTATGTCCATGCCCTTGTCTGCGAAAGAGGCAGTGTACTTTTTAGTCCAGCAAGCTTCAACCGACACAGATCTGACTCCTGCACAAGAGTTAGATCCGATCCCAGAGCCTATTTGGGCTCAAGGTTCCCTCGTTGGTACCAATTCGTTAGACTTAGTCTTTCCCTCAGACGAAGCAATGACTAGTCCAGACAAACCCTGGGACGATCTCCATCACAGATCATACTTCCTCCCGGAGTTAAGAAGAATCGAAGCAGGAGAATTCACCTTGACTATGACTAGAGATAGTTCTTGTCCTATCAATCCCTTGGCTACACATGAGGTTTATGCCGAGGGTAATATGGAAACTATCGCTGAAACTATATAGATTAATATCTCTAGAACCCCTGGCGTCATGGAGAACATTTTCGTTGGAGATGATTGTTCCCCCGAAGAGATTCAAATCTACACAGACTTATTTAAATAATTTCACGATGTTTTTGCTTGGTCTTATGAGGAAATGCCAGGCATTGATCCAAAAATAGTCGAACATGAAAGAACAACTTATTCGGATGCCAAGCCAGTTTGGCAGAAGCTTTATCTAGTTAATCCCAAGAAAGCAGCAACCATTAAGGTTGAAGTCGAGAAACTTCTCAAAGATGGTTTTATCTATCCTATCCATTTGACCCAATGGGTGTCAAATCATGTGCCATTCAACAAGAAATAGGGCACAATTCGCGTATGTACGAACTTCCGTGATTTGAGCAAGTCCTAACCAAAAGATAATTTCCCCACACCATTCTTTGACCAGATAATTGATGAATGTGTAGGTTGTGAGGCCTTTTCTTTCATGGATGGTTTTTCGGGATATAATCAGATACAAATCAAGCCCGAAGACCAACACAAAATTGCATTCATTTGTCCATGGGGTACATTTTCCTATTGTAAGATGCCTTTTGGTCTCAAAAATGTTGGAGCTACCTTCCAGTGGGCCATGTCTTTTGCTTTCTATGATCTCAAGTATATAGTCAAGGCCTATTTAGATGATTTAGCATCTCGATCACACAAGAGAACAGATCATCCCATGCACCTTCGACTTATCTTTGAGCGATGTCGCTACTTCCGGATTGGCTTGAATCAAAACAAATGCAGTTTTTACGTAACATTAGGATGTTTGTTAGGTTTCATAGTGTCAACAATAGGGATCATGGTCGATCCTTTGAAGGTTGAGGCAATAGTTCAGTTGCCTCCCCCATGCACAATCCTTCAACTTCAGAGTCTATAGGGCAAGGTGAACTTTTTGAGGTGTTTCATTGCCAACTATGTTGAGATCACGAAGGTCTTTATGCGCTTACTGAAGAAAGACATTCCTTTTCATTGGGATGATGTCACTCAACGATCCTTCGAAGAATTGAAACATGCCCTCACAACTACCCCTCTTCTTTGGCCACCCAACTATAACAAAGATTTCTTATTATACTTCACTGCAGCAGAGTCAACCATCGGGATGGTCTTAGTTCAGGAAGATGATTTGCTCTCAGAATATGTGATCTATTACCTGAGTTGAGGCCTCGTTGGACCGGAACTCAATTATTCTCATATCAAAAAACTTGCATTGGCAACAATCCATGATGTTCAACAGTTTCGTCGTTATGTTTTGTTTCGCAAGACCACCGTCATTGCCATTGTGAATCCATTTCAATACGTGTTGACATGACGGGTAATAGGTGGAAAGATTAGTAGATGGATAGTCATCCTCCGGGAATTTGACTTAGATTTCATTTCGGCGAAATCCAAAATGTCATTGGTCTTTGCTGAACTTATTTTGGAACTTTCGGTCAAGTCAGGTGATGTTGTGCCCGAAGAATCGCCTATTCAAGGAGATATGTTTTTTATAGCATCTTCGGACCCCTGGTATGGAGATATTCTGGTCTATCTCCAGACTTTGAAGTGCCCTGCCTCTGCTTCTAGTGATGAACGTCGTCGTATACATCATTAGGCCAAGAATTATCTCATCCTCGAGGACACTCTCTATCATCGAGGGGTAGATTGCATTCTTCGTCGATGCCTCACTCATGAAGAAGCGAAACTCGTGCTTAACGATTTCCATACCAGAGCATGTGGCGGTCATTTGTCTGGGTTGGCAACAGCCCAAAATATTTTTTGAGTCGGTTACTTCTATCCGACACTAATCAAAGATTGTATCGAATCAGTCAAGAAGTTCCACCCGTGTCAGATCTTCTCTCAGAAGATGAGGGCACATCCCGCTCCCATGTTTCCTGTCATCACAGTTGGTCCCTTCACCAAGTGGGGAATTGATTACACTACATGCAACCCTCCTTCAGCAAGGGGGCACTGTTATATTATTTTAGCCGTAGACTACTTTACCAAGTGGGTCGAAGCTATGCCAATGTTTAAAGATGATGGAGAGACTGCAACTCTCTTTTATTTCAACTAGATAATCGCAAGGTTCGGCGTCCCGAGAGAGATTGTCATTGACCATGGCAGTCACTTTCAAAACCAAATGATGACCGAATTAACATCAAATATTAGATTGCGACAAGAACATTCATCACCCTACTACCCCCAAGAAAATGGTCAGGTGGAAGCTATAAATAAATCTCTTAAGGCCATCCTACAATTAACGATCAACTCGGCCAAGTCAAATTGGCATTTGATGATATACTCGGCATTATGGGCTTACCGAACGTTTGTTAAGACTGCAACTAGTTTCTCACCTTTTCAACTCGTTTACGGGCTGGAAGCAGTCTTTCTTATAGAATGTCAGATCTCGTCCCTAAAATTGGCAGTACAATTACTGCCAGACACTTCTCCACTTGAAGAACGGTTATTATACCTTGAGCGGTTCAATGAGCAACATCGTGATGCGGCCCTGGCCAATGAGGCTCACAAAAAAAATTCAAGTGTCAGTATGATCGATCCATTCGTCCTCGGATTTTTTCTAAAGGTGACCTTGTCCTGGTCTATGACCAAGATAAGGACCCCCTGGGGGCAGGCAAATTCAAACCCATGTGGTTCGGACCTTTCATCATAAAAGAGGTTCTAAAAAAGGGCTCCTATCATCCAGTTGACTTTGAGGGAAATGCTTTGGCGGAGCCTAGAAATGGGCTCTACCTCAAGAAATATTACTCATAGTTAGGTCACCTTGGGTAACTTTTTGTAACATATGTATAATCTTTTTACTATTACTTTCTGGTTTCTTTTAGTATTATGGATGTGTCATTTTTTATGTTATCTTTTGTCACTGTGGCAGATGTCAAGTGAATCAGAGGTGTTCATTGGGTACGTAGACAGTACTATCTGGCACACTTGGAGGCTTGCCTCCACAGCTTAGGTAATTTTTACACCTTAGGGCCAGTTATTATTTTCAAGAGGTATATGTTTAGGCGACACCACAAACAATGTCGCCGAATACAGTGCAGTTATTGAGTTGCTTCATGACGCCTTGTCATTTGGTATCTCTCATCTCCGGGTCTATTTAGACGCTTAGTTGGTTGTGTCTCAGTTAAATAGAGTCTACCGTGTTCATGATCTGACTTTACACCGACGATTCCTTAGGGTACGTCTCTTAGAACGAAGCTTTGATCATATTACATATTTTCATGTTCCTAGGAGATTAAACCAAGTTACAGATACTCTAGCTAATCAAATTTTAGACTGGCATCTCGCACACATATAAAAATACATACACATAAACATGTAAATACATTTTTAAAGGCAAATATGATCCATAAGACACAAAAAGACATAAAAATCCATATATAATATCATAATCATCAAAGTATATAGGTGGATGCAAGTGCCTCAAAAAATATGACCAGTAACGAGTTATGGGGCTTATGCCCTCAAAAAATATATACAAGTAGAGCTCTCATCACATGAAAAGTCTAGACTAACTAAGGTCAGGGCCTGTGGGCCCTATTGTAATAATCAACAGCATTTGCCAAATGCCGGAACAGTCGGACTCACGTTTGTGGTGCCCCCACTACATGAGGATGCATAGATGGTGGAAGATCCTCAATCTCTGCCATGGGGATGGTGTGAATGAGCGAGGTAAAATTTCGCTCAACTTGTCTCAAAACCCTCTCAGCCTCACAGGCTAGAATCTCTCCTACTGCTGCTAGTCCCCCTGTTGCGGTAGGTGCGGTCCCTGGCCGAGGACGACGTGAGTTGTCAGCAAGTATATCAGGTCCTGCACTACCTGCGCTATTGCCAAACCGACCACTAAGAAACAGGGCATGCACACCCCTCTTCCTTCTCTTGAAAGTCCATGGGAATCCATCCCAATGGACTACATGTCGGGCCTCCCGTCTACCAAGCGGGGAAATGACTGTGTTTTTGTGGTTGTTGATCGCTTTTCTAAGATAGCGATTCTGGTTGCCTACAAGAAGAGCATCATAGTAGAGGCCACTGCCAAGCTCTTCTTTGAACAAGTCTGGGTACATTTTGAAATCCCGCAAACCATTGTCTCAGATCAGGACAGTCAATTTCTCATCACATTTTGGTTGAGCCTCTGGTCACTATTGGACACCAATCTCACCAAATCCACGGCCTTCCACCCTCCGACAGATGGCCAAAATGAGCTCGTAAATCGAATGATTGTGCATATCCTTCGCATGTACAATTCCAATCACCCTCGCACATGGGATGAGAGCCTTCCCTATGTCCAACATAGCTACAACCGATCCCTGCATAGCTCAACCGAACACAACCCCTTTCAGGTGGGGTTGGGATTCCAACCATTGGGTCCCATAGATGTTTCACTTCCCCTTGCGGTCACCTCGACTGACTCATCTCCTGCTCCAACTAAAGCTGAAAAAGCCACCCGATTCATTGAGTGGATCCAACACATCCACTAATAGGTTCAGGATATCCTATAGAAGTCCAATGACAAGTACAAGCAACGCCATGATCAACATCAGGTGCCACATAAGTTTTAGGTGGGCGACAAAGTTTGGTTGCACTTGCAGAAAGAACACCTTACAGGGCCCCATCGGAAGCTTCACCCACTCTGTTATGGGTCGTACACCATCACCAAGGCCATGGGGAATAATTTTTTTGAGCTCAACATTCCTCCTTTCCTTGACCTGCACCTAGTGTTTAACGTGGATCTCCTTCGCCCTTATTTCCCACCATTATTGGACACCTCAGAAGTAGCAGAACAATTAACACCAACAGAGCTCACCCCGACTACATACAATAGGCATCCAATGATCAGATTGTGGACACACAGATCAAGGGCACTCGACAGTAAAGGATCCATCTTTATCAAGTCGTCAAAGCAGGGCAACTCCTGCACCAAGGCAAG
>JZKD02S2064550.1:457491-468643 GCA_000966675.3 Picea glauca
CATAGTGACCATATCTGGTCCTGAAGGATGTTTTGTGGATGTCTTCATCCTTGACTCAGACTTGATGATATCCAGACCTTAATTCAATCTTTGAGAAAATGGAAGCACCCCCTAATTGGTCGAACAAGTCATTGATTCTTGGTAAGGGGTACTTGTTCTTTATGGTTGTCTTATTGAGTTGTCTATAATCTATGTACAGTCGGAGTGTGCCATCTTTCTTCTTCACAAACAAGACTAGTGCTCCCCATGGAGACACACTAAGCTGGATGTAGCCTTTTTCCATCATTTCCTTTAGTTGTAGCTTAAGCTCAACTAACTCGGGTGTACTCAACCTATAGGGTGTTCTAGACACTCGTACTACTCCTGGTGCAAGCTCTATAGAGAAGTCAATGTCTCTTCTCGGAGGTAGACCCGGTACCTGTTCTAGAAACACATATTTATACTCTCTTAATATGGGATGGTCCTCTAGGTTTGGTTTGTCATCCTCAACATATTCCAACACCTGAAATGCATATAGAGGACATCCCTTTCTGCAATACTTTTTCATTTGAAGGGATGATATTCATCTCACTAAGAGAGGCTTCTGAATCTCTTGGAGGGTTATCTTTCTCCCTTCTTCATTTACACATTATAAATTTTTATGGTAACAATCCAACTTAGTTTTATAAGCAACCAACCAGTCCATACCAATCAACAAGTCATAAGATCCTAGGGGAAGTATGTTAAGGGTTACTTGGGTGGGAAATCCATCCATAATGAATTGGCAAGCTAGTATGACCTCAACTACTTTTAGTTTGGTTCCAGTGGATAGTTGTACTAACCATGGCTTAACATGTCTAACTAGTTGTATTTACACTTATCAATAGACTGAGGGGCCACATAACTCAAATTAGAACCAGGGTCAATTAAAATGGAAACTAAATGGTTGGCGATCATACCTTCCATATCCACCACTTTAGCTTGGTGGTCGGCTTGTTTATTATCCAAGGTTGCATAAATCTGTGGTATGCTCCTAGCCACATCATTGACTATGGTAGCTTCTTGGACGTTGTAGATTCTCCTGATGTTATGTTGTCTATGTGGACAATATATTAGCAGATGTTCTTCTCCACATCCCAAACATTTCAAGGGTTCTCGCTTTGGGTTAGCAATTTTTCCTGGGGTTGTTCCAAAAGGTTTGTTTCCACTCTGGGAGGGGAAATTATGCTTATGCACACTTTTAGTAGGAAGGCTCATCTTAGAGCCCTTCCCATAGTTCTTAAATATTGAGGATTTAAACCCCTTTTTCTTGAAGCCCAAGATACTCTTCTTCTTCCAGTCCTTGCGAGGTTTTGTCCGACCTCCGAACTGTTTGTAGCAATACCTTGACTTCTAGATAGTATCTTCTAAGGTCTTTGGCTCGTCAAACTCAATCGTATCCCTATAGGACTGAGGTAACCCACTAATAAATCACTGCACTTTTACCTTTTCATCCTTTATGTAGGGTACATACCTTATCAGCTCAAGGAATTTATTAATATATTCCTCTATAGTGAGCTGTCCCAAATTGAGTTCATAGAACTCCTTAGTCTTCCCATCAAAGTGTTTCTTTGACAGATACTTCTTCTTGAAGTATTTCTCAAACTGTTTCCATGATAATTCATTTTCATGGATTCCTTTCACATTCCTATGATCTTCCCACCAAATGGAAGCCTTCCCATTCAGGTTGAAGATGGTTATTCGAGACTTCAAGTTTTCAAAGTAGTCATGGAGTCTGAAGTACTACTTTAAACCAAGCAGGAAAGCTTTTGCCTCTTTCCATTTCTTAATTTCCCCATCGAAAGAGGGTGGCTTGGCTTTCTTGAATTCTTCAGGGTCATGGATTTTTGGAAAGCTTTCACTTCTTTCCTTTCCTTTGAGAATGTGAGCTAATTTTTCTACTAGAAGATCCCTCAAAGTTACCAGTTTCCTTTCCATAGGACCCTCCCGATGAGTGTCCCCTACCTCCGGAGTGGGCCTTCCTCGAGGTACTTCTCCCTTTGTGGCCACTTATGGGACCATGTTTATGTATTTCAGGTGGACTTTGACTTCTCTTCGTATGCCGTCGGTCCACATGATTGATTGTAGGCCCATGCTACAACTACCTCTATATGTCGGATAAGCTATGCATCAAGACTGCATTAATTTCCATTTGTTTTTCTTTCTCTTTTATCAGTCTCTCGTTGTAGGCCTTGCAACTTTGTAATTCGGCCATGAGGCTCTTTACAGTTTCAGCCAAATCCGGAGGAGTCTCCACCGCCCTCCTCTCATTGGATTCATCGTCTCTATTGTGTGATCCATCCCCCACTTCATGGCGTGTCACCATACTTTATACTTGTTGTTTCCCGTGATTCACTGACTTCTTGAGTGCTGAAAAAACACTCACTGTTAGCCATTGGTCTATTAATTCATAAACAACACATAGTTCATATCTCTTAAATACACACAGAGGAGAAAACTTCTTTTTTTTCTGCAGTAAAAGTTTAACTAGACTCTTTGAGGGAGAATTAAAATAGGGTATCACCCTTAAAAGTACTTTACATAAGGTTTCTACGTGACTCGTTCATGAGCCCAAGCAGGTCAATTGTTCCAACCACGCTCTGATACCAATTTGTAACACACTCATGGTGGGGCGTCGAAGTTTCGTTCTTCTTAAGAAATCAAGACCTCCATTCAGGGTCTCTATCCCATTCTTCTTGTCCAGATCTTTCTAGCCACGGTCTCCATGCTTAGAACCGATATTAGAACTGGAATATATACCTCCCCCAAGTTCCTTGGGTGTTCATTGGTTGAGGCCACAGGGCTTCCACGTGGGTTTGAATCAATATGATTCTCCCTGAGTTATTTGATATCCCAGAACTTCAATCATTCTTAATTCTATGGTGGAATTCCATCCACCAACAAATCCAACGTCTGGACTTGGTCCTCAGCTAACTCACACGTTAACAAGGAATTCTGCGTTCAGCCTTCAGATTTTAATTCCAGGCCTAGCCCCTTCCCTCCATATACACTCGCATATGACCGCAGGCTATGACCAGACACCAGGACAACAGGCGCTAAGACAACCACCGTGTGAATCCTCCGAAGTGGAAAATCTCTGAAGTTCACAATCCGACATCGCGTGTCCTCAGATAATTTGATGGCCCTGATTCACTTCTTGACTCTGGGCTTCGACAGTTCTCGAGTCTTCACACACGTAAACCTCTAGAGTGAAATCCTTCCAGAGTGTCAGATCTTCTGACACACATCCTCCTTTATTCAATGGTCATGATGAACTCCGATGCTTCGGCCTTTGGGAGTTCTCGACCCTACACTCTTCAACTCTTCTGGAGTACTTCTGATCCGGAGTGTGGGAGTTGGCGACACGTGTCCTTACTAATGGAAAAATCAGATCTAGTCCGCCACTTCGGGCTTCGAGGATTTTTGAAGCACCACACTTCATTTCCTCCATAGTGGCTCTACTCCAGAGTTAACAATCTACTTCCATGTGCCTCCCTGTGCTAATGGCTAAGATCTACTCTGTCACTTCAACACTTCGGGTCCTTTTGGACTCTCTACGATACCACACCCCAAATCCTCTGGAGTCCTGAAGTCCCGAAGTTCCAGTCCCTTCACCAACGATGTTGTCCAGGTGGGAATGTACTAGGGGCTGACATGTATATGGGTCAGGGGAAACACGTGCCCTCACCTGGGATAACTCGTGTTACGTTCCAAAGGCTCTATGGGGTAGTTGATGCGCATGAATCCAGGTGGCACGTGGCTCATAAAGATTAAATCCATGTCACCATGGATGGAATCACTGCGTATTTTCTCTTTGGTTTGATCGTCTTTCAACATCTCTCAGATCTCGCGGTCGAGATCTGGCCAATACCAATTTTTTCACAGATCGATGGTTCATAGCAATTGTGAAACCCCAATGTGCTCTCTCTTTATCGGAGAGTTCAATATCCACAATCTAAAAAGTTCTCGCCTGACTCTTTTTAATAGTGGTCATTGATCCTCAACCCCGATGAGGTCAACATCATTGATTGATTGCGGACCGTGAACTAGCACGCCCGTTAATTTCACCTTCGCGCTTTGCAATGATTCCCAACCATTGATCTAATCGAACGATTGGTGTTTGATCCGTTAAATCCAGTGGACCTTTAGGTCAATCTGAAGAATGAGATTAGTTTTCCTCCCGATGAAAGACTCACATTCATCTCCTCTGTCAAGTTCTTGATTCCTCCACGGTTCTTGTTACTCCCAGAGTTTGGGTAATTTTGACCATAGTGAAGTTTGGCATCCCAGACCTTTGAGCTCTCGAAACTCTGAAACCATCAAGAGCTAGCTCCTTTCGGGCTCAGCGCATGGTTCCTAGACCTAGGTCACATGGAACTTCTGATGACTCTCGGGATATGAGATCTACTCTTAGCCTAGTTTTGGTTAAGGCTTTGGGCACGAGTTTAAGGTCTCTCAGGCTACTGGTTTGAAGGAAACACCTTACTATCTCGCAGAACTTTAGGTCCTGAAACAGGGTGGGGTAAACCTGTGAGATTATCGAGACAATAACAGTTTCAAGAGGCTTGCTCCAAGTCTAGAACTATGAGGTAGCTCCCTGGGAAAACACCTTCAAGGGTTAAACTGGAGCATATGGGAAAAACAGAAACATAATTTCTCAACGAACCCAACGTATACACATAACTTAACCATTTCAATACATAAACCATTTATAGATATTTAAATACATGCATGCAACCATTAATTCCAAATTAAAATAATAGAGTATGAAAACACTTATCAGAACCCGATAACGTGAAGCGTCTGCTGGAAGGGGTGCCCGTTTCCACCCAAACATAGGCTCAGTCACTCCTAACGGATTTACCACTAGCCACCCCCAAGCTAGACCACGATGCTTTGAGATTGAATCTCTTCTTCCGGCATAGAAATAAATAGGGACAAAGGTTACTCTCCTTCTCTCATAGGATCTTGGCAATGGTTTACATGATACCAAGAAAGGAGGACCAACCTCGTTTATCATCTATTATCATAAACTTCTTAGCCATTTCCTGCGACCAGAACGCTTATCTCTTTGTTCTCGTCTCTGCACCCTTCGCAGGTCTTCCCTTGTCCACCATGCCTTCCTTTCTTTCTTGTCTCGACAATCTTATGTGTGGCTTGAATTCCCAGTCTGTGGTTAGGTGTGGAAGCCTTACAGATGGGTGTTCTACCCCATCCCCTCATTAACTCTTGAGGAGGTCTTCCGACCTACCATCCTAACTGTAATTTATTTCTGGGTCAGAGGATTGTTCTGGCCCTAAGCAATTTAAATCCAGTAAGGTACTGGTTTGGTGAAGGTTAACACAACCATTCCTGGTCCCCTTCACCATCTCTTTTCATAGCATTCATGGTATTTCTTAGTACACCCCCCTTCCAACAATCATGCAACACTTATCCATTTTTCTATTCAATAACATAATTTGCATTCATTGACCTCTTATACAAAGGTCCATCAAATCAAACATTCACACATATTAGTTTTCCATAGTCTCTTGGCCATTATAGTTATATTTACAAACTGGGGGAAAGAGGGTGTTACAGACTGGTTTTCGGGAGGCTATTAGTTATGGCCATATTTATCATGATTTGCTTGTTGCATATTTTCAAACCCGAACTCTCGTTTGTTCTGGTGCCTAAATTTCTGCTTGATTTTGATAACATAACAATAGGAATCTCCCAGTGATGAGATTTTAAGAAATCCATTTCAGTTTGGATGTACCTATGCAGATCCCCATGGTATTTCAGAACCATATGTCGCTCAGAGTATTTGATACCCATCTTGGTAAGCAAGGTATGGAAAGTATTTGTGAAATCCAACATTGTTTGGCCCTTCTCTTGCCGCAATGTGGTCCATATCAAGTACTAGTCTTCATAGTTATCCACAGGGTAATAATATTCCTTGACTGCATCCACAAAAAAATCCCAAGTGGGCTTGGCCCCATATATTCTAGATTCCTCTGTGGAACTTTTCTCCTAGTAAGTTTCCCACCGATGTTGGACATGGGGGAGATCCTTGAGGAGTGCGAAGGTGATCTTTTCCCTATCGAAAAAATTGTGAACAGAGAAATAACCTTCTAGCATATTTAACCATTTTCTAAAGAATCTGCAACTATCTGACCTTCAAATATGGGAATATCAAAGTTAACTTGTACCTTGAAGGGAGAGGTTCCTCCAAAGTGGCATCTTGATGAAGATGCACCTATTGCTATCGGAAGACATTGAAGGATGTGGGAAAAATTCTCCATCATTTCGTCCCTCTGTCATGTGAGAACTTGCTCAAGAAACATGTTAACATAATCTTCTTCTCCATCCTTTTTCTTTTCTTCTTCCATGGAATTTTTCTTGGGCGTGTGAGAGCAATTTTCCTCAAGAGAGACAAGCTCGAGAACCAACTTTCTATTCTCGAACCTTGTTGGAGACATGCAATGAAAAATGATCAAGAGCAACCTGCTCTGATACCACTGATCCAGATTATTTTCAGAACGAAACGAAAGCATAGATATTACAATGAAATACACATAAATATTGTCTGAAAAAAAGAGAAATAAAACAACACATGATTTCTATTAATGAAAGAAATGTACAGAGACTGTAAAAATACAGAGTGCAAGACTCACTAGAATGGTGGCAACTTTATCTTTGAGAAGATATGTGACGGCTACACTCATTCGCAAGAATATGAGTACAATGAGGCTGTGAAGGCCTTTTTACATGCCAAAACCCTAACCCTAGGAGATGAAGCGCCAAAAGTCATGTGGGCCCCATTGGGGTAATTTAGTACATCAACTTCCCGATGTCGTAACTTTTTAATACGATCTTTGTTTTAGGCATGATAGCCCGTTGGAAAGGTATTTTCGAGAAATACACATTATTTTGTCAAAATTTGACTCTGTCAATAGTTTGACTATGGCAAGCCCAAAAAATGTTGTTAAGGGCCTCAAAACGATCCCAAAAGTACGACAAGATGTACTGATATGAAAACTGCCAAAATAGGCCAATTGGAGTAGATGGTCGGCCACCAATATCCACCTGGATGTTCTGTAGGTCTTAAAGACAGCCTCAGAAGTGCATAACCCATAATTACAAAGAAGTGTCCCCATTACAGAGAAACGTGCTGAACAAAAAATTGTCAAGATGAGCCAGTTGGAATTTGGAATAGGTGAGTGGCCACCAATATCCACCTAGAGCATGGGTGTACTTGAAAATGAGGGAATTCCTTACCTTCAAAGATGTTATTATTCCTTAATATCCAAATGGTCCATTCTATTACAAGATGTATAGCTCTAAATTTGTAACACCCCTGTTTCCCCCAATCTATAATTATAAGTGTTATTATGGAAAAACAATAAGCCAACCAGTGGGTGATGAAGGATAAAAAATGGACCTTGATAGATTTTGTAATATATGTGTGTGTGTGTGTGTGTTTGGTTTTCAATAAAATAGATAATTTTGAGCTATTGCTGAAGGGATGGCCTTCATAGGTTGTGATGCCATTAGAGGAGTGGGTGAGAGGGAGACCATCACTATATTGAATGAATCTTCCAGGAAGTGGACGTGATTAATTAAAATGATATGGATCTGAATTGTCCTCAACCCTAGAAACTGACTATCAATCAAGATAGTATTTGGAATAGTTCTTGAGGGAGTTAATAACGGATGGGAAAGTACCTTCAGGAAGTTTCTGGCATGATCCACGAGTTCTAGAGAGAAGAAGATGAGAAGAAAAGGGGGAGGAAAAGGGAAGAAGGAATCACCGGGGAAAAATCTTGTAGAAATCCTCTCATGACATCATATCCTGACTTAGGGGTGGCTGGTTGTTGCGAAGTTTAACACAACCTTGCCTACGGTTAGGTGGAGAGTGGTTCTCTCTACAAAAATGCTCAACATATCTCAATTTTTGGTAGATAAGTGTCTCTTCTACCTCTGTGTATTGATATGAATATGTGTATGGCTATATGAATGACATAATTCTTAGATGTGACCATTTGTTATGCAAATCAAATTGTGTATTTTGGAGATAGCATAAATTGTGCATAATGTGTAATTGCGTGAAGAGTTTTACATTCTTGCTTGTGAGTACTTCACGTCTTGTGGGATTTATTTACGAGTGTATGCCTGTGAGTAAAGCTATGTGTCTAGTATATAGGAAAGAACAAAAATATTTATGATTTTTATACACACATATAATCCAATGTCCTTGTACTAACCTAAGGGGAGAGACGCCCCTACTCACTATGTGTATTGCTGAAATATTATGGCATATGTAGGTACTCTCATATACACATATATATATGTGTGGGTGTGTGTGTGTGTGTGTGTGTGTATACCCTTGCGTATGTTCTCTGTGTGCCATGGTGATGGAATACCCAAACCCAACCAACCTTTCAAAGGATAGGGTACTGTGAAGAAGCCTTGAAGAAACCATAAAGTACTTTGGTCAAGAGCGAGCATCCTTGAGGCTCAGTAAAACTTGAGAAGGACTCAGAGAAAGATATCCGTGAAATGGATAAGTCCAGACGCGAAATGTTCAGTTAGTGGAGGTTCCCTAATTTTTTTCAGAAGAATCGTGGTTGTGGATTTGAAACGATGAATAAATTCAGGCCCTTTATCGGGACGTGGTCAAGATGTGATCTAAGTCGTTTATTGGGTTGAAAGGGAAATATCCTGACCCTTTATTGGCACTGAGCACAAAGCCATAGTATGAAATACACAAGAGTTGTGGATCTATTGGGGAGTGATCATGGAGGATCCTAAACTATTGGGTTTGTGGAGATTCACATGGTTAGAGCCTCTTAGTCATAATAACCTTGGGAGCCTGAGGAATTACCTAGACCATCCATCAGGGTGAGGCCGTGATGAAAACTATGTCATAGATCTTGGTAAATCTCGTTGGAATGGGACCAAGGAAAAATGGTGACGTCATCATGACATACCCTGCTGACTAGTATCACCATTGTGTCCCAAAAAGGTACGTGCTAATTGGTGATTGGAGAAAGGGACAAGGGAGAGTCCTTGGCGATCGCCACATGAGTCAGGTGTCATCGAAATTGAATCTTTGAATCCACGAGATGGAGACCCTATGTGAATATCACGTGTGCTGGTGGAAGAATTAGAAAAGTGTCCATAGGGAATATGGATGCCACGTTTCAAGTGGTATGTGTTCCATGTACCACCCCACGCGTCATGCCACGAGTCAGTAGAAGATGGAGAAATGACTAAGTATTGAGATTCCTCAGACTCATGGAAGTTAGGATCATATAATTTTACCTCCGCGAGACCGTGAAGAGGAAAAATGACTAAGTAATGAGACTCCACAGACTCCTAAAATTTAGGGTCATAGAATTTTACCTCCGCAAGTCCGCGAGTCCACAAAGAGGGAAAAATGACTAAGTATTAAGACTCCACATACTCATGAAAGTTACGATCGTAGAATTTTACCTCCGCAAGTACGTGAGTCCGCGAGTCCACGAAGAGGGAAAATGACTAAGTATTAAGACTCCAAAGACTCATGAAAGTTAGGATCATAGAGATTTACCTCCACAAGTCCGTGAGTCCATGAATATGGATAAATGGCTAAGTATTGAGACTCCACGGACTCCTGAACATTAGGGACATAGAATTTTACCGTCGTAAGTTCGCAGGTCTGCATGTCCACGAAGATGGAAAAATGGTGAAGTGTCGAGATTTTATAGGGGGATTTGTGAAAGGAAATTTATAAATATATGTAGTCGAGATTTCGCGTGTCCGTGAATCTGCAAATAGAAAGGTGTTTTTATCGAAAAGTCCTTGAATAAGTAAATAATGTTGGAGATGCAAATGGAAGAAAGTAAGATAAGTTAGATAAACCGAGAAAAAATGGACACCCCACCCCTTAAAAGCCCTTAAGGGTTCGGGTATGTTACAAAATTGTTTTAATGATTTCTCTTCATATCATTTCTTCATATATTCTATTAAAGTATCCTCATTCCATTTTCACTTTCCTTCTATTAGAACCAATATAGATCTCCACACCTTTCTAACTTCACATTAGACCAACAAGTGATCAATGTCTTCTCCACTTTTATACACTAATTGCATATACTCAACCCTTGCTGAGCTCTTTTCTAAAGTGAATCCAAGATTAGACATTTCTTTGAACTAGTGATAGCCACATGAATATTATCCATTTCATTGGTTCCTTCACCTTCCATATTCTACTCCACTACTGTTCTCTTTCTATGAGGTCTTCCTCAAACATATCCACATAACCTAATTTTGTAGTATAATTACCATTTGATGGGTTCTTGGATCGTACCAAAGTATATTCTTCCAACCTAAGATGAATATGTGCATATGGTATCATTTTTGTAAAATTATTCCATCATTTAGTCTAGTTACCTTCCAATTCAATGTCCTTTTCCTTTTTCCAATATTGTTTTACTAATTATTGTAGGATTTCTGAGTATTGATTGTAGAGGTAAAACAGATTACACTGACGAAAACAATATAAGATGGGTCAGTGATGCTAATTACATAGACCACCTGGGTGAGACAACAAACATAGGGAATGTCACTGATGAGTATGGTGCTCATTTGACTAGTCTACGCTTCTTTCCAAAGCCTCTCAATAAGTCTTGCTATCACTTGCCTGTGGATCCTCATGTGCCTTATCTCTTAATATTATGGTTTTTTGTTGGAAGTTACAATTACAGTGGATTTCAACCAATGCCAAGCTTCGTTGTCTCTTTTGAGACAATGGGTACGTTGTATATGAGAAACATAACAATCGCAAATAGAGATCCAATTTATTGTGAAAGAATATTGGCTAGTTTTGGCACAGTGCTATACATTTGCTTGATCATAACCTTGGAATCTGTTGATCCTTTTATCTCTGCTATCGAATTGAGGAAGCTCCAAGATGGCATGTATGGACAAGCTAAGCCAGGAACAATATTGGAAAACATATGGAGAACTGATGTTGGTGGTGGATATTTGACAATTAGGTGTGTTGAAAAGTCAACAAGAAACATGTGTCTAATTTAGTTTTCCCTTAATTAAATTAGACAATAAATATTAATCTATTATCTCATTCATAACTGAGTGATTTGGAATTGTA
>JZKD02S2064550.1:476061-488003 GCA_000966675.3 Picea glauca
AAAAAAAAAAAAAAAAAGATATCTATAATAATAAAAATAAATAAACATGTCATAATGACTTTTTAGGTATATAGGGATCTTAATGAAGTTGGAAGAGAAATCCTTTCATCCTCTTCATCAATATATCATGTAGCCTTGATAACTTTAATGTTTTTTTGAAAGTATGTTTGCTTCCATGTTGAGTTTTCTATAGATGTGTGTATATATATGCGATTATTGAGAAGCAACATTTCATGATTTTTCTATAGATGTGCGTATATATATGAGATTATTGAGAAGCAACATTCCATTGAGATTATTGAGAAGCAACATTCCATTATATTTCTTTGATCAAACAAATGTCTCAACATTATGCTATGCATGCCAATGGCTCCATTTATCCAATCTATGTCCAACTTTGAATCACCCAACACTTGGATGTTGGTGATGTATCTTTTCTTCTCCATTCTCATTAGATTGCTAATGCATTCCATTCAACAGTATTATTTGTGCCTTCCCTTTGGCCCTTTGAAATATATCTTTGATTCATTGTTAAATATATTACTCCTCATGCCCCACATATTTTTTAGTCTCCATCCTCCTACAACCTTTGGTTTTCCTAGTCTCTTCCCTTTGAACAAGCCGCTTCCATATTTATGTTTTATTCTCATCCATAAGAACTGAAAAACATTTTTTCATGATTTTTTTCAACATGCCTATTGGGACATGAGTTGATGCAATCCAATAAATAGGATTGGCTTCGAGAACATATTTTACTAGTGTTAGTCTTCCACCAATGGAGAGAAACTTATTGCACCAAGAGGTAACCTATTTTTTCTACTTTCTGGTATAACCTGTTCTACTCATGTAAACCATAGTCATTTGGTTTAAGCAAAAAACCTAGATATTCGAATCCTCTATTAAACTCAATACTTTGGAATGAAAAAGGTTCTTGTTATTATTATTGTTTAAACTGACTATGTGTTATTGAAAGAGATTACAAATTTCTGCACAGTGATTTCCATCCTTGTGGCTAGACTATATAAACCCAAGATCTCTTTAAATTTCAAATATTCTCTTATGTGCTATTCCCAAACAACAATACATTATTCATGAACAACAAGTGTAGGAATATAAAAGTTCTCCATATCTTCATTCCTTTAAATAATTGAGTCCTAATATCCATTAAACATCGTACTCAACTCCTCTACTAGTATTAGGAACAAAAGTGAGACAAGGGACATCCCTACAATGGTCCTCTCATACGTTTGAAAAAACTAGAGGCTGACACATTTATTGAAATGGAGAAAGATACTAAATTGAAACAACCCATGATCTAGTTGACAAATGGAACACCACACCCTATGTGGATGAAAATTAACCTGATATACAACCAACCTATCCTCTCGTGGGATTTAGAAATATCCAACTTAATCACCATAGCTTGGGTCCTTTGTTTTGATTGTTCTATCCCTATAGCATCATGAATATACCTGTTGGGCCCGTGATATGACCGATTTTATGACGTTAATTAGATCCTTTTTGTCGAATGTGTATATGCGTTTTCATGTTTTGAAGAAGTTTTTGAAGGGCTTTTGTGTCAAAACTCTATGATCCACACCAGGTATGCATAATTCATGTTTTGCAATGATTTTGAGTTTAAATCAATATGTTTTTATGATCCCAGGAGACTAATTCATGTTTTGTATGTCATAGGGAAAAATCACAGCTTGTTTTTGCTTCTGACACTTAGTCTAGTACTCCATTTGACACTCAGTCCAGTACTCCATCCGACACTTCGGTCGACACTCCGTCCTGCACAAAAATGATGGGCAATTTGGCGGTTATGGTATTGGCAGCTAGCAATGGGTGAATCATAGACATGGGTTTTTCTCGTGCTCGTGGCCTCCAGCTACTGAACCCTTGACAACTCAATTTGGGTTGTTATGTTGGGCGATTATTGGCTCACCTCATTTCGGCAGTTAGGGCATCTTAAATGTAATTTACTGTTTTTAGAGAGGATCAACCCTCCAGTGGTCGACCTCTCAGCTTGTAAAACTTATAAATACCACCTCAGTGGTCAAACAATAGTTAAGCAATAGAGAGTTAGAGACAAAGAAAATTTTATCTCTATTTTTCCATTTTTCGTTTTGCCAAGACTGTGCTTTTAGTTTTAATGGTGAATTCACGTTGTTGAAGTTCGTGGTGTGCCTTTGAAGAATAACCACGACTTGATGGGGGGGCCCACAAACAGTTTGGGTGAATATCCTATGAGTTTTCTTGTGAATTGAATAGCGCATATGTCTTTTTATTTATTTTTGTACATGAATTGTCATTTTGCTTCTTTGTTGTATAAATTGTTGTTTGTGAATTAATTGGTTTAATTTAGTTTTTCAGGTTATTATGAGGAATCTTGTTAATATGCAATGACCCTTTAGTTAGTAGAAGCAAGCTTGCAAGCTTAGATACTAACCTCGTGTGTGATTAGATGGTAGATTAGACTTCCTTTATGCTGAAACAAAGTTTAAAATAAAGTTTAAAATAAAGTTTAAAACAAACTTTTAATTCATGATTTCTTTGACAGGGCTTCGATGGATGGATAGTGATAGTGCTAGTTTTTATTTCTAGATTTCTTATCCAATTATTCTTTATTTTTTTCTTATCTAATTGTTAATTAGTTTGCTCATTTGTTTACTTGTCATGTGCTAGAATAGTGTTTAATTTATGTTTATGAGTATTTTCTCTTTTTGCAAATTGAATTGTCAAATAGAATTAGTTTAGCTTACTTCATGCAATTTCTTTCTTAGATCTAGTTTGCAATTTCAATTCATAATTAAATATTGAGTTTAGTGTAGTATGAATTTTCTAAAAGTAGTATAGAGTGCAATTAAAATTCATAGAATAGTATCTTTATATTGTTAATGGTTAATGCATGAGCGAACAATCACATGGATATGCAGGATAATTGATGTTGTTTCCATAATGGCTAAGTTCTCACTGGATTGCCTAATTCACACTTTTCACTTTGCTATTGAAGTCAATATCGAGTTTATCCCTCTTGAATTATCTTTCACTGTTAAGAGCCATCGTGATATTATAAGACACCGGAGACATTCACACAACCATCAACACTATATTTGAGTTTTCATAGATTAGAAAATAGTTTTCTTGCTTTCATAGCTTAGGAGATACTTTCCTTGCTTTTGTATGATAGATAGTCTTTTGCTTTGCTAGGTTAAAGCGTAGTTTTCTTGTCATAGATTAAAGATTAGTTGTTAATTCCTCTTGCTTTCAATTTAGTAGATTTCCTTTTGTAAATTAGAAGTAGTTGTAAAGTTTAATTCAAGAATATAGCTCACTTGTTTCTTAGCTTAATTAGTTACTTATTGAGTAGTCTCAATTAGTTTACTTGTTGTAGGAGCTATCATAGGTTAGCTAGTTGTTTTGCTTACTTGTCTATTTTTCTTTGATAGGGTAGTTGTTTGTCTATTTGCTTGCTTTCATATGATAGTTTCTTGTTGAATTTAAGTAGGCTAGTTGAAGTAGTTTGTTGTTGTTATTTGCTTATTAGATGAATAATTTTCTTTTGCTTATTTTTATGCTTAAATAGTTTGTTTTTGCTTATTGTTATGATTGAACTAGTTTGCTTTATGTAGGCTTTTCATTTGTTTTCTTAGAACTATCCATCGATCCTTGGTCCAAAGGTTACTTAGGGTAAATAGTTTGAATTCCTTAGTAGGGTTTGATCATTAGTAGCTTTTGTTTGAATATATTAGCCCTTAGATAGCCATTTCCTTAGTTAGACTATACTACCATCCCTTCTACCTTGGCATATATATTGCTACAACTCTAAGTTTACTTACCCCGGGTTGAAAATTTAATTGAGGGTTTTTAGTGTGTTTTTAGTGCATATAGAACACCCATCATTTTTGACGTCGTTGTCGGGGAGTTGTCTCAAGGTAGGAAATAGTTAGGAAATAGATCATTTCTAGAGATTAACATTAAATTGGTGGCGGGGGAACTTTAAGACGAGAGGTAAGAACCTGCGGATCTGCTATTGCAGGCTCCCCCAAACCCAATGGTAGTTTTTTTTTACTTTCATGAATAGACCTAGAGACCCAAAAGGTAGATACATTAAATCTAAATTAAACCTTTCAACCAAGGTTCCCTTCGATCTTTTTGGGGGAAGGAACATTCCACTCATAAGCTCCACAGACCGATACCAAAAAATAAGAGCTAGCTCAACTCAAAGAGCTAAAGTAGTCTTTGAAGAGACTAACACAGGGAGCACTATAGAACAATAAATTGAAGCATCAATCATATTGGGATAGGAGGAAAGAACACTCGAGCCTTCCGCAGAACCAAACAATACAACCTTTTCTTTTACACCACCACCAGGAGATCCTAACTTTTAGGACATCATAGACCTTGAACAGGTGAATATTTTGTTTGGTAGTTCAGCCAATGTAATTATTTCTCAAATTGACACATAAAATTTGGCACCAATAATCTCAACCGACTCGATTAGAGTCCCAGACATCCAATCAGTTGGAAGACCTTTTCATCAAAGGGAAACCTTGTTCTCTTCGAAGATAAAACCACCTAGGTACTCTCTTCTTAGAAATTGAACCAATATGGATGATCAAAAGGATCATAACAATGCAAGACACAGGGAGGAAGAAGAAGCTGGAAACCAAACCAAAACTACCTTCGAGTTTCCAATTTTGGACACCACTCCAAATGTCAACATGAAGAATATTCCTCTCTCAGCATTGCCTACCTTTTATGGTAAAAGAAGTGAAGATCCAGATACCTTCCTATTTGAGTTCGACATCTTGTGTAGGAGCTACAACTACCTACAAGATGCCCAGAAACCAAAAATCTTTCCTGCCACCCTCAAGGACTCTGCACTAAGATGGTTCATGGGGTTGGGAGAATCCATCATTAGGTCTTGGGAAGCCATGAAAGATATATTTATCAAGAAGTACCAAGACTACTGCAAGACCAAGGAGTCTCATAATGATATTTTCAAAATCCAACAGTTAGAAGACGAGACCCTCGAGTATTATATGAAAAGGTTTGGTTATATCTCTCAGAAATCAAAATACCATGACCTTCCAGATGATGCAATTAGGGCTCTTTTCCTTAAGGGAATTTCATAGAAATACCTAGAGATCCTTAACCTGATGGTATCAGGTGATATCTCTCATAAACCATTTTCCAAAATATGTGAAATGTGTAAAAATTACTCAAGGAGTAGAGCCAAAACATGAAAGAATGTTCGGGACCCTTATAATAGAAACTTAAAACTAGTTAGTTCAGGCGGTATCACAAGAGCAGAGATAGGGAAACTTTTAGAGAACTTCAAGACATATATCTTAAGAACAATAGGTTCTCAACTGGACACCCTAAAAATTAAAAAGAAAGAAGAGGATGAAAAAGCAGCAATGACCATATATTGCCCAAGATGCAAGAGGAAGCATTCCTCAAGGGAATGCCCATTGGATAACATCTCAGTTTGTGGCTTTTGCACAGAAGACCATTCAACTGAGAAATGTCCATCATTGCCCAGTTTGTTAGCCATTTATAGGAGTGGGGATCCTGGGGAATCCTCTTATGTACCTAGAAGGCCATGGCAGCCTAGGAACCATCCTACTTACCTAGATACGCAATATCAAGTTCACCCTATTATCGACAACAACAGCAGTGGAACTCACCAAGTTGGCAAAACTGGTCTACTCAGTACCAACATCCTTGGCTTCAAGGATGGAGAGAAGGACATAACCAAGAAAACCCTCAAGCTCCACATGTCCCTATGTCCAACCATCCTTATCCTTAGTTTCCACCGAACACTCCGCAGCTTCTGCCAGGTTTTGTTCCACCACCTTTACCTCCTATTCCACAATAACAACCGCTACAATATCAGAATGCAAGCTCCCCAAGACTGACACTATTACCGACATAACCAGTGTCGAATCCCAATAATAAGCCCCCTCAACCTCTTCACAATATTGAGATGCAGGCCTTCCTGACATATGTTGTTACTCATGTTCCATTACAGGAAATTCAACTAAGATTAGGAAAAGTTCTGGATAGGCAGAGACCTTTAGTAGTCATCCAGGAAGAAGAAAAAGAAGAAACCACCAAAAAATCCACGGATGACACTAGGTGGGAAGATGTTATTATTCCTAAGAACCAAGAACCCAAGATTCCCCAAAATGAACCTTCACAAATTACGAAGGCCCCTCCTTATCTAGACAGATTAGTAATTGAGAAACCTACCACCCGACTAGAATTTGACATCTTGAATGAATTGAAGAATATTTGTGTCAAGATTCCCCTGCTTCAAGCCATTAAAGACATTCCAATCTACAGTAAGGTAGTCAAAGAATTTTGTATTAAGAATCCAGGTAGGAAGCAAAAGGACCCTCCTATAGTACATTTGGTAGGAGGACTTTCTGAGTACATATCAGAGCAGCCAAAACTAGCAAAATATGGGAACCCAAAGAAATGTTTAATATGACCACTTGGATTTTTGATCCTTGCTTTTTGATCCCGTGGAATGGGATTAGATGTCATAACAACCCTTCAGCAAAAAGAACTTTGGAAATATAAGTTTCATTTTTTGTAATGTAAGTTTCATTTTTTTTTTGTGTTGTCTACCATTCATTGATTTTATAAGGAATTGGAATTATAATATTGTAATTATTCATGAAAATCCTTGTGTTGCCAACACTTTGTCGAGAAGGAATCTGACAGGATTGGTTCCTGCGCAAATTGGACAATTAACTACTTTAGTTACTAGCACAACCGACTCGCGACTGGAGAACGTCGAAAGGTATCGGCCACTGATAACACTCCCCGCACAGTAAAAACTCTCATCCTAGTAAAATTCCTAGCCCATTAAAAATCTCAAGTTAAATTTGAGTGTGTTTTGGATAATGACAGGTGAATATTAAACATTCGTGGAGGTCGTGGCATCAAATGACCTTTCAGATATAAAAAATGAATGAGTGCCACCAAAATGAAACATGTGCAGAGTGTTTTTTAATGATATAAACGTGGCCTGCATATATTTTAATCCTCCTTAATCATTTGAACGTGGCAATTATGTATTTTTACAGTAAATTTATAATGTGATTAGGTAAATGTAAAAAAGTAAACATGTGAATGGATGCCTTCATAAATGCAAGGAAGTTATGAACAATAAATATGACGCATTGATTTTGGAGGACGACTAAGAATATGCCAACATCTTCAATGCTTAGCCATCAGATTATAATTTAAGATTAAAAGATCATTAATTGTGCCCATTGTCAATAGGTGTACACATTTCGGCGTAAACATATGAGTATAATGTTTGGACGATTGAATGCTTTAGTTAAGATGGTATCATTTTATAATTATTTTATTTATATTAATTATTTTTTATTGTATAAAAAAGTTATAAAAGATTTATAATTTTTTATTAAATATTTAGAAAAGTAAATTAATTTATAAATATAATTTTTTTATGATATAAAAATTGAGGGAAGATTTATTTTTCAAAAGATTTAATCACTTTTAATTACAGAATTATTAGTTTTGAAAGATATCAAATTTTGATGGTAATAAATATTAATTAATTTATAGATAAGAAGGGTTTCATTTTTCACAACCCATCCATTTCATTTCTAACTCCGGAATGTTTAGTGAGCATTATACTTATCATATTATAAGAGGATGGATGTGAATCATGAGAAAGATGCATGATCCAACATTCATTACTTTCTTTTGGCATTTAAAGACTAAAATCATCTCTATTTTGGTTGGCTCTCACCTATTTCTTGATATGGTGTACCCTTCCACAACATAAAATCCATCAGAAAGGTCAAGACTATATAATCATATTCTTGTATTGGCATATCCAACATCTTCAATGTCGCTTGATATAAGCTTCTAAGAGAAGCTTGGACACCTTATTATTTTGAACCCTCACTTGAATTCATGGGTTATGTATAATGTCATTTCCTTTGTTATCTTTTCCTCCTCTCTCGGCTTTGCAAAAAAAAAAAAAATCATGGGTTATGGGTGTAAAGTCCAATGGCATTGAAAACTTATGAGAAAGATTCACTACAAATTTGTGGTTGAATGACAATTTTGAAGAGAACACAATAGATTCAATTAATAATATATATTAACCATAAATTAATTGAATTTATAATATATATTAGCCATAAATTAATTGAATTTAATTTAGGTGGTTGGAAAAAATGTTTGTTATCACCCTTATTCGAGTTTAATTTTCATAAGTGATATGTTAAACTCATAACAAGTATATTATTATAATAGTTTTGAGCTTTGTTGTTAATCAACTTTATATTCTAAAAATTCTAAAGTTTATAGTGGATACCATCTTCTAAATAAAAATGATTAAAATGAATTAACTAAATACATCAAGATTGAAACAATGATTTATAAATGTCAAGCTGTACTAATCCCTATCATTGTGTTGTTTAAGAAAAAACATAGCTGAGTCCTACTTTACTTTAATTTATCCTCGTTTATATTATGCTTTTTGTTTGTTTTTATTTTTAAATATAATTATACTCGTAAATATTAAAAAAAAGTATGGGCAATGATCCATTGATATCGAAATAACCAGGTCACTCAAAGATAATCATCTCATGGGACCTTTGCCAGACTTCTCGAATTTAACGATGTTGGAGAGACTGTAAGTTTCTTGTCCGCCTGTAAGTTTCTTGGAGAGATTGTAAATTTTGACATTGTTGTTCATTTAGAATTTTCTCAGAACATTGGTTATTAACTATTTTTTTCTTTGTGATGCAAACATTTACAAAACAACAACATAAACAGTTGTGAGTCTTCTTTTTTCCATTTTTAATGCAAATTCTACAGAGTTGTGAGTCTTCTTTTTTTTACCTTTTTAATGCAAATTCTACATTTTAAAGTTTTTTAATTTTTATGTGATTGTCACAGGTTTATAGAGAACAACAATTTCAGTGGTGATATTCCGCCGCAACTTCTGCATAAGCCTTCATTGAATGTCAAGTAATCACATATCTATTTTATTTATCTTATATTTTAATACAAAACAAGATTTTGATGTCTTGAATTTTGTTTCATATTTTCTATACCAGCAATGCCACKGAAAATTATTATTTATGGAGTTGAAATTCTAATTAATCTTACTTTGGTGTGTACCAGATTATCTGGAAACCCCTACCTATCTATTCCAATGGAACATAATAAATTGAGGRAACCMCTTATCCTCGGAAKGACACTCAGCGGAGTTCTAATCMTCGRTCTATTGTTGATGGTGGGTATTGTTTTGTATYGYAAGAGCAAAGAGTGTGTCACAACTGAAAGCAATGAGGTGGGAATTGCGGTGTACTCTACATCCAATGAATGGACTAACRCAAYGATTATGGCACCAAATTCAGCAAAGGCCTATGCCTTCRGTCTAGATYAGATGATGGCTGCCACACAACATTTTAGTGGGAATATCGGAAAAGGGGGCTTTGGATCCGTGTTCTTTGGTAAATTGCAAGAAGGAAATAATATAGCCATAAAAGTTCTCTCTTTGTTCTCCACACAAGGAGTTGACTAGTTCTGGAATGAGGTGATTCTGATAATCTTAAACCATGTAATATCTTCCATTTGGATACAATATCACACTTCAATTTCTAGTTTCAATCTCATAATGTCTTTAACCATAGATAGATAACCATGTATAGTAAAACATGACTCTGTGTTCATTTGATGAACAAATAGATGTTCTTTCGAGAGTCCATCACGAGAACTTGGTGTCTTTACTCGACTATTGCAATGAATCCAAAGAACTTATGATTATCTACGAGCACATCTGGAGGGTGCTTAAAGGACCGCCTTTATGGTAAATATAAATATATTTTGAGAGATATGTCTTCTTGAATGGGCGATAGAATAGCGAAGGTGACCAATTCTCATTTAGTTCATATTGTCTTTTCCAGGTCCAGGAGGTTTGGAACTAAGTTGGAAAACAAGGGTTAAAATAGCTTTAGATGCAGCACATGGTACTTCTTTGATTTTCTCTTTGCTTTAAGGGACATTATATTTTTAAATTTTATGATCTAAATGCTGGTATATTTCTACTTTATCTTTCAAAGGAAATTAATGCATAATCATAGTTTTCATCTAATCCACTTGCCCTGCCATTTCTATTTGAAGGACTGGAATACATGCACATAGTTTGCACCCCCAAGATTATTCACAGGGATGTGAAAACATGGAACATCCTTCTAGACGACAATTTGAAAGGAAAACTTGGTGACTTTGGTCTTTCAAAGATATGGATTGATGGGGAGGCTTCTCATGTGACGACTATGGTGAAAGGCACTGCAAGATACCTTGATCCAGAGTATATCACACACATAACTTGAACTTTCTTTACTATATTATTGATGGTGAAGAAATTGTATTTATTGTAGAAACACAGATAGTTCCAATGTTTTTGACATTCTTAGCTAACATTTTCTTCCGGTTATGTTTAATAGGTATTTTAGCACTGAAAGGTTGACTGAGAAGAGTGATGTTTATAGTTTTGGAGTGGTTTTGCTAGAGATCATATGCAGTAGGCAACCTATAGATGCAAAACTACATATGGATAAACTAAACATCATTCGATGGGTAAGGAGATCATCAATCCTCTAGACTCATAATATTAAGAACATTTTGTAGTGCACAAAAACTAACATTAATAATCATGCGGCTATTTATAGGCTACACCTTTTGTGGAGATGGATGCAATTCAAGAAATCATAGACACAAGGTTGGGTGGAAATTACGACATAATATCCATCACTCGTGTTTCAAAAGTAGCCATCAGATGTGTTAAGGATGAACCATTTTATAGGTCGAGCATGAGTGAGGTAGTTGCAGAGCTGAGGGAGGCTCTCAAACTTGAGGAGACTTGCAGCACTGATTTTCCATAGTTCGATAACATTATCGTCGTTTAGATTTGGGTGGTGTGTTTCTACTAGACAATTTTGAAGGAACTAGCAGTTGTGCATTTTTTGATTCCCGTGAATCTTCGATGTAAGATTCTTGTATATTCTCCTAGTTCCGTGGTAACGCAACTTCTTTGTTATTTGAATTTTGGCACTTTCAAATTCGCAAAGTCATTGTTTCTCTTAATTCCCGTGAAGAAGGAAGGAGGACGTTTTCCACAATTATGTTAGTTCCTTGAACCCAAATGCTATTTATAAATTTGAAAACAAGATTTATATTTCCTCAATTGTGTTTATGTCTAATAAACGTTATATATAATATATAATGTTACATAATATTTCTTTCATATACTTTCACATATGTTAGTTCTTTATAAATAAATTTTAAAACAAGATTTATATTTCTTCGGTTTGTATCTCATAAACGTCAATATGTTATAACATTATAATATTACATGATATTTCTTTCACATGTCCAATTATAAATTAAATATTTTTAATAATTTTATTTTTCAATTTATTTATTTTTTAAATACTTTGTTTATAATATTAAAATATATTTTACAAAATTTAAAAATTATAAATCATATATATGGAAAAATGGTAAACTTTAATATAGATGCGAAGAAAATTACATTCAATAATCTAGACATATAGCTTTGAGTGACTTCATAATATGTATTCTATTATAGTGAATATTTAAAAAAACAACAACATAAAAGCACATTCATATAATGTTTAGAAGTAAGTATTGCCCATACAAACTATCTTCCTAATGTCCAATAATAAATAATGACTTTGACTAAAAAAAATTATAACAACAAAAACAAAGAAGCATGGCATAATTAATTTTTAGATATATAGGGATCTCAATGAAACTAAGAGGGATACTCCTTCTTCCTCTTCATTAATCTCACATGTACCCTTTAATAATACCAATGCTTTGCAAAATTAATTTTTAGATATATAGGGATC